>JAZAVI010001622.1:0-12293 GCA_036326025.1 Chrosomus eos
AAGAGTATTTCTTCACTCCACAGTCATCTCTGACTTCACTCAAGGAGACGAGCCTTTCTCTCCGGTGTTGGTGTGACGGCGATCTGCGGCGAGCTCACAGTGCCTGCGATCTGTGCAGTGATCTGCCAGTGTGTGTGTGTGTGTCTCCCCGCGCGCTTCAACATCAAGGAGTTTTTTCTCTCCTCTCGTAAAAGAGCTCGCACGCGGCACGTCTTTTTAAAGACGGCTCGCCCGTGCATTTCTGGTTGCAGCGGACTAGTATCGGACTCTGATATGGGCACGAGCGCTGTCTAGTGTGTTTGGGCTTTGATCATGCTTGAACAGCGCTCATGGGTGACTCATGTTCTCTCTGGGAACGTGATCATCGCGTCATTACGGTCGAGACTCAGTGAACTCGCAAGAGTGAGATTCTCCTCTGCCACACCCCGATCTAATGCCCCCCCCGAGGGGTGCTACTTCGGCTGGTGGCCAGGGTGATCCGAGGGTTATGGTTTGGCATAGGCGCCGACTATCTGTCCACGCGCCAAACCCCCCTGCATGACGGTGCCCTCTAGCGAACTGATGATTCCACGAGTCTTCCCAAAAACAAAAAAAAAAAAATGGGTTGCCCGTGTGTTTTCATTTGAAGCTACAGTTGATGATGCTGTGTCTGTAGCAGCATCACTAGGTGGGCTCATTCTTCTGGAAATGACGACTCGTCACAGCTTCCACCTTCTGGTCTGCATATGGCTGTGCCTGAGTCTGATCCGGAGATGACGGCCATGCTTTCCTGGGACGATTGATTTTTGGGTGAGGCCGCCGACCCGCGTCCACGGCAATCCCCAATATCTTCCTCCCTGGACGTGCATGATGAGATCTCGAAGTCCTGGAAGACCCCTTGTCTTCTCGGGACCGCTCGTTGGTCTCATCCACCTTTCCTCCCCTCACGGCCGCTGCCCATGGGTACACTGGGTCCCCCCGGTTGAACGCTCTGTTGCGATGCTACTGTGTCCTCAGAGTGCTTCCCGGCGCAATCCTAAGCACCCGTCCGAAGCCTGTAGTTCTTTTCGTCTACACTAATCTGTGGTGTCTACACTAAATCCTATAGTGCCATAGGACAGACAGCCGCCACACTGCTTCCCATGACCGTTCTGCTGGTCTCCTGACCCAGATGCTCATGGACGTGCACGAGGGTGGGACTGACCCGAGGCTCTTCAGTGAGCTGCGCGCCGCCACTGACCTTGCTCTCCGAGCGACAAAAGTGGCCGTACGCTCCCGGAGTCAGGTGATGTTCACCAGTCTGAGGCTGACCGGTCTGATGTGCAGGATGTCCGGCGGACCCGTCTGCTCGACACTCACATATCCCAGGTCGGCCTCTTCGAGCGCTTCTGGCCAACAGTTCTCAACCGCCCGTGAGCAGACTGACGTTATTCTGCCCGACGGCCCCGCCGTCCGCTCAGATCCCTCAGTTTGCCCACCGCCGAAGGCGCCCTCCCACGGTTCCAACCCCCCCCGTTCACCAGAAATGGGCTGGCTCTGGAAGACCGTAGGGAGGATGCCACAGCCCTCTCCAGCCCCCCCCAAGAGTGCGGTTCCACTGAACTTTTTCAGAGGCTCCTGGGGCATATTGCATCTGCAGCCACGGCAACCCCGCTCGGATTGCTTCATATGAGACCGCTTCAGCTTTGGCTTCGCGACCGAGTCCCGAGGTGGGCATGGCAACGCGGCACCTCCGAGTACCAGTTACTCCGACCTGCCGTCAGTACGCACCCCGTGGTCGAACCTCAGTTTCTACGGGCCCGAGTGCCCCTGGAACGAGCTTCCCGGCATGTTGTTGTTTCAACAGATGCCACCACGGGCTGGGGCGCCATGTGCAATGGACGTGCTGTCACACTCTCATGTTGAGCAGAAATGCTCCTGAAAAATTCAGTGAGATTATCACACTCAGGTGTTGAGCAGAAATGCCCCTGAAAGTTCAGTGAATTTCTTCACACTTAGGTGTTGAGCAAGGTTGCTCCTGAAGCTAGGTGATACTCGCATGTAGTGTTGCAGTATGGCATGTCAATTGCCTCGAGTTGCTGGCCGTACGCCTTGCCCCGCAACGCTTTCGAGTGCTGCTCAGGGGTCTACACGTACTAGTCCGATCAGACAATACCGCCAGTAGCGTACATCAACCATCAAGGTGGTCTACACTCGCGCCGTATGTCGCAACTCGCTCGCCACCTCCTCTTATGGAGCCAGAAGCATCTGAGGTCCCTTCGTGCCATTTACATTCCGGAGCCCTGAACTGTGCAGCCGACGAGCTCTCACGGTTTCAGCCCCTCCCTGGCGAATGGCGACTCCATCCCCAGACGGTTCAGCTGATTTGGGACCAGTTCGGCGACGCACAGATAGATCTGTTTGCCTCCCACGACTTGACCCACTGCGCCCTGTATTATTCCCTGACCGAGGGCACGCTCGGCACGGATGCACTGGCGCACAGCTGGCCGCGGGGCCGCAAGTATGCGTTTCCCCCAGTGAGCCTTCTTGCGCATTTCTTGCGCAAAGTCAAGGAGGACGAGGAGCAGGTCCTTCTGGTTGCGCCCTATTGGCCCACCCGGACCTGGTTCTCCAAACTCATACTCCTCGCGACAGCACCTCCTTGGCCCATACCTCTGAGGAAGGACCTTCTTTCTCAGGGATGGGGCACCCTGTGGCACCCTCGTCCCGACCTCTGGAGCCTCCACGTGTGGCTCCTGGACGGGACCAGGTAGGTTTGAGTACCCTACCACCTCCGGTGGTGGCTACCATCACTTCCGCTAGAGCGTCGTCCACGAGACACCTCTATGCGTTGAAGTGGAACCTCTTCGTCAGCTGGTGCTCTTCTCGCCGAGAAGACCCCCGGAAATGCCCGATCAGCGTTGTGCTTTCCTTCCTTCAGGATGGGTTGGAGCGAAGGCTGTCTCCCTCCACCCTCAAAGTCTATGTTGCCGCTATCGCCGCACACCATGACTTGATAGAAGGTAAGTCTGTGGGAAAGCACGACCTGGTCATCAGGTTCCTTAGAGGAGCCAGGAGATTACATCCTCCTCGCCCTCCTCTCGTTCCCTCTTGGGACCTCGCAGTGGTTCTAACTGCCCTGCAGCATGCTCCCTTTGAGCCTTTGCAAAAAGTGGAGCTCAAGCTCCTGTCAATGAAGACAGTGCTCCTGGTTGCATTGGCCTCTATCAAGAGGGTAGGGGACCTGCACGCATTCTCCATTGACGAAGGTGTAGCGGCTGGAGAAGAGGTGAGAACTGGCACCTGGTCTGAAAAAGAAGGAAAAGGAGAACGGAGAGCTGCCGAGAGAGAGAGTGGTCGAGAGGAAGCGATCTCAAGACTATGGCAGAGAGAGAGAGGAGAAAAAAATAAAGTTCAGGAACTAGATGAAGAGATAAATCTAAGAGACGGAAAAGCTAAAATATTGAAAGAACGGGAGAACGAAGAAGATGATGGAGAGATATCAAAAGGTGATGGTGAAAGTCAAGGTACAAAAAGTATGAAGGAGAAGGATGAAGGAGGGAGAGGAGACAAAGAGATGTCAGAGAACCCAGCATTAAACGTGGAGGAGGAAATGGACACAAGTGAGGAAAAGAGCATAAAGAAGAAAAGAAAGAAAAATGGGAAGGGGGAGCATACTGCAAAAAAGTAAGGAATTGGATTTACTGTAATGAGTTTGAGATTCCTTAAAACTATAATATATATTATGTGTGGTGTTATGAACATTGCATGCTTGAACGCCAATGGACTAAGAGATGTAAACAAGTTTGAAAAGGTGAAGGGAATGCTTAAAGCAGACATAATATGTTTACAAGAGACTCATTGGACGGAAGATATTATGGGAAATATAAAAAAATTGTGGGAAGATGATATTTTTGTTAACCATGGAAATCAAAAAGCTTGCGGCGTGGCGATTTTGATGAAGAGGGATAGAGTGTATAATGTACAGCAAATTTATAAGGATGGTAAAGGAAGATTGTTAGTAATAGATTTTATGTTTCACAATGAGCTATTTAGGTTGATAAATATTTATGCACCTAATGTAGAAACTGAAAGAAAAGAAGTCTTCAAAGAAATTAAGCCGTTATGTAAAGGGAAATTTATAGTAATGGGAGACTTCAATGTTTGGTGTACAAGACTAGATGCATCAAGTAGTGCAAATTTTAAATCAGATGTGTCTAGGAAATATTTAAATGAATGGATGATGAGCGAGGATATAGTTGATGCTTGGAGAGAGGAGAATCCTTACAAAAGAGAGTTTTCTAGAAGGCAAATGGTGATGGGGAGTTTGAAACAAAGCCGAATAGATTTATGTTTAATTAAAAGGGAAATGTTAGGATACGTGAAAAATGTGAAATATAAGTTTACAGGAATAAGTGACCACGCCGCTATGACAGTTAAGGTTGGTGTAAATATGGAAGAGAGAGGTGGGGGAGTGTGGTGTTTGAATGCATCTCTGCTAAAGGAAAAGGCATATAAAGAAAATATCAGGAAATGTATAAGGTATGAAATGGAAAACCCATTGTTTGATGAAAATGTGTGTGAATGGTGGGAAATAATGAAAGCAAAAATTAAAAAAAGAAGTGTTAGATATTCAAAACAAAGGGATTTCATGACGAGGAGTAAAGTAGAAGCAATGGAAAATGCATTGAAGAAGGAAGCAGAGAAAATAGATAGGGATCCTAAGCATGGAAAAGAATGTTTTTTGAAGATAAAAGCAGAGATAGAGGAATATGAAAAAGAAAAAAGTAAGGGTGCAATAGTAAGGAGTAGGGCACAGTATGCTTTAGAAGGAGAAAGGAGTACAAAGTTCTTTCTGAACTTAGAGAAAAAAAAGCAGAAGAAAAATCATATTTTTGAGTTGGAAAATGAAAAAGGGGTAAAAGTAGCTGATTATGTGGAGATAATAAGAGTAGTAGAGTCGTTTTATAGAGAATTATTTAAGAAAGAAGGTGTAAAACAGGACAGTGTGGATGAGGTTTTAAATACTGTAAGTGCTAGGTTAAATGAAGAGGATAAAAGTATGTGTGAAAGAGATATAAGGATTGAAGAAATAAAAGAAGCAATAGAGCAAACAAAACCGAATAAAAGCCCGGGTGCAGACGGATTAACACATGAATTTTATAAGACTTTTGTTGATATTATAGCACCAATATTGCGGAAGCTGTATATGAGTATGGAAGAGAGAGGGGAAATGCCAGAATCAATGGGTTTAGGAGTAATCACCATCTTGTACAAAAATAAAGGGAGTCCACTTAAGTTGGAAAATTATAGACCGTTGAGTCTTTTAAACACAGACTATAAAATTTTAACAAAAGTATTAGCTAATAGAATAAAAAAGGTAGTAGGGACAATAATATCACCAAATCAAGCATACAGCATAATGGGAAGAGATATCACAGACACAATTAGTACAATAAGAGATGTAGTAGAAAGCATGGGAAAGGATGGGGAGGGGGGTTTGGTTTTATCGATGGATTTAAACAAGGCGTTTGATAGGGTAGAGCACAGCTTCATGGAGCAAACAATGAGAAAATTTGGATTTGGGGAGAGGATTCTAAGGTGGATAAAGTTAGTATATGATAATGCTAGGAGTTGTGTGAAAATTAATGGGGTGTTAACTGACTCTTTTCCTTTAGAGAGGTCAGTCAGGCAAGGATGTCCACTGTCGGCATTACTATACTCAATAACAGCAGAGCCTCTGGCAACACTGATTAAAGGAGATAAAGAGATAAGAGGAATTCAAATACCATATGGGGGAATGAGCATAATTCATCAGTATGCAGATGATACCACATTTACAGTTAAGGACATAGAGAGTATAAATAGAATAAGGGAACATATGGGAACATACGGAAAAGCGTCAGGTGCAAAAATAAATGTAGATAAATCCGAAATAATGAGTATAGGAGGTGTGGATATAAAAGGGTCAGATACTCCCTTTAAAATAACGAAAGAGTATGTGAAGATTCTAGGTGTAAACATAGGAGTAAATGTAAAAGAAGCTAGAGATGCTACGTGGACAGGAATATTAAATAAAATTAAACAAGTTTTACAATTTTGGAGACTAAGGGAATTAAGATTAAGAGGCAAAGTAGTAGTAGCTAATTCATTATTGCTTACCAAATGTAACTATGTGATGGGGGTAATAGACCTACCAAATTGGGTGTTGAATGGAATTAAAGAGACAGTGAATATTTTTTTGTGGGGAGGTAAAGGAGTTAAAATATCAGCAAAAACACTAATAGCAGATTATAAGGAGGGAGGCTTGAAGCTGATTGATTTAGAAGTTAAAAGAAAGGCAATAAGAGTGAAAACGATAAAAAAATATTTATATGATAAAGTAAGGTATGGATGGAAGGGTTATCTGAGAAATTATTTAGATAAAAGTGGAGGATGTGGTGAGGAAGGATTGTTCATGGCCTTAAAAAAACCAATGATTGAAAAGGTGCCATTATTTTATCAGGAAGTGTTTAGTGCATGGAGTGAGTATGTAGTGAATGTGGGATATGAATGTGAGAATATAAATCAAGTTCATCATCAGCCAATATTCTTGAATCCAAAAATTAGGTTAGGAGGGAAAATGCTTTACAATAGATTGTTCATGAGAGCGGGTGTTAGAAAAGTCAAAGATATGGCATATGAATTTGTGAAGGGGTTCTTACCAAATAGGGCCATATATGACTGTGTGGTGGGGTGGGATGATGAGATTGAACAAGCAAAAGTGGACCGTGAGTGTGAAAATATTAAAATAAGCCTGCCTAAGAGGTGGGTGGAAAGGATAGAGAGAGAGACTGTTAAAGTGGGAAATTGGGGAATTCCAGAAATGTATATTATGGAAAATAATAATAAGAAGTATTTGTCTGAGATAAATGTGAAAATGATATATAAGATGTTGCTGAAAAAGGAAATCAAACTGCCTGCATCAGAAGCTGTATGGACAAAACTATTTCCAGATTTGAATGTGAAGACAATTTGGAAGAACTTAATGGTGAAATATAATGGACTGGATTGTGAGAATCTGGACTTTAAGCTCAGACATAATAGGATATACACAAAGGTGGTAATCCATCAAATAAACAAAAATGTGAAAAGAGAATGTGACTTATGTGAGACAGAGCCAGAGACTCTGATGCATATATTCTTTGAATGTAAAGAGCTTCAAGTGTTCCATGAAAAATTGAAAAAGATGGTCAAGGACGGAATGGGAAAAGATGTAACAGGGGATGAATGGAAAAAAACTGTTTTTATTCGGTGAATGTATGAATCACAAAGACAAGAGGGTTAATTTCTGGAATTTTATGTTAAGTCATGCAAGATATGCAATATGGGTGAGAAGGAACTTGGCATATTTTGAAGGGAAGAAAGTGGATGTAATTGAGATGTTTACAACGGTTGTAAGAAAGAATGTGTATCTAATGTGGAAATATTTGAGCAAAGAGGAATTTGAAAAGGCATTTGTTGAAGAAGAAAGTGGGCTTATAAATATAGATAAAAAAGAAGGGTTAAGTTTAAATTTTTGAAAAGAGACAATAAGTTTGAATAATGGTTCAAAATTTTATTTGGAATATTCTGGTGGATGAAGATTGAGGAAAGTTAAAAGTTTTTTTTCCTGTATGGTTCCTTGATATGTGAGATGAATTAGTGTTGGGATTATAATGATTGGAATCATAATTTCCGAATTGTGTTATGTACACTATTTTTTGTTACTTTTTGATAATAAAAAAAAAAAAAAAAAAAAAAGTTAACGCAACGACACGGAGATCCAAGAGACCCGAGATCGAATCTTAATATAACACCATGTTGGCCGACAGCATTAATCTTTAACCGTTCTTGATGCTTAAATAGGTGACTGTTTATTTGCGAGTTTATTAACTGTTTATTTATTTAAAGTCAAGCGTTTTGTTTAATATCAATGGCATATTATTGCTACAGTGGAGCTGGGGGGTTGTTAGGGGGGGCTTCTTACATTTGCTTCATAAACACACGCACACTAGCAAACACACGCAATGCAATTTTTCTTCTGCACCCGATGGATACTCATAATTTTCAAGCCCCACTGCCCCCATCGCCCCAACACAATGCTAATGAAATACGCAACAAGCTTAAAATGTTCCAATTTATTGAAGTAACAAGTAGGCTAGTATCTAAATACAAACTAAACAAACAAAAACAAAAATAGAGAAAATAAAAGTGCTGCTGTGTCAAAATGTTAAAAAAAAGAAAAGAAGAGAAATCCATTTGGCAAGACAAAAAAATGAAAAAATTAAAATAGACATAACATAGGCTAATGTGTTTGATATGGGATTAAAATTATGGGCAGTGCATGAGATATAAACTAATGATTAATTATGTCAAAATTCCTTTGTTCCGATCAGAGCATGTGAGCATTTCTGGATATTCCTCGGCTCGCTCATTCCGCTCAGGGTCGCGCGCTCATGCTGTCTCCGACTAGTTTTTTTCTAGTCAACTAGTAGCCTAGTTGTTTATTTAAGCCATCAGTGGACAAATCACCCCTTTATATTGATTTAATAACTTAAATAGGCTAGACAGGGTAATGAGTGAGTGTTATAAAGCTGCACTCAAGCGCAGGAGCCGGCAAAGGTGAATGTGTAAAAAAATAGAAAGGAGACATTTAATTGTTTATTAATAAGCTGGTGATTTCTGCGTCGCTGCAAAGATGAAGATGCGATGTAGACTCGCCATGAACGAATAAAGATATAAAGGCATAAAAAGGAAAAGTTCCTCCCGTTGGCGCGCCCAACCTGTCACTTCTCTATTTCCCACCCATAGAGGGGCGCGCCCCACACTTTGAGCGGCAACTACCATCTGTAGTTAGGAGGGGATCTAGCCGGTGTTCTGTCTCTCCCTCTCTCTGCCGTGCAAGCGGCCGCGCGCTACACAGTTTGAACCAGTCTATGGTTTGAACTTGCATAATCACGTAGCCTTTCGAAAACCGGGACATTCATTGTCCCGGGAGAGTGCTTCAATTTCCCGGGACAGGTTATTAAAAAGAAGGACAATCCCGGTAAAACCGGGACCGGTGGCAACCTAACTTGCATTTAGACTTTATTTCCATGCAAAAAAGAAACACACAATCTTATTCTTGCTACATTTTAAATTTGTTTTGCCAAAGAAATTGCAGCTAAATTAGACGAAACGGTACAAATCGAAAATAGTCCACAGCAACATAAATTAAAAACATGAGTTTTGCCTCTCTCGCGCTGGATCTCAGCAAGTTTATTTAGTCTCCCTTGCTCAAACATTCTTAAACTCTACAGAACCAGTTAAAACAACTGGATTGAACACTTCAATTTAAATTTGTGTGTGAAAACACTTTAAATAGGCTACAATAAATAAACTACAATATGTATAATTTAATCAAATATGGGGACACATCGATAGATGTAGCCTATCCTTAAAATAATTTTGCCTTTGCCATCGGGCTGGCTATCCGACACTCTCCATATGAATGAGGAACATTAACACCTATTGTCTGTCCCTCCAAACCCCCCACAGGCTCTCTGAGTCTGAGTCTGACTTAAAATAAAGAGAAGTCGCAATTCACACTTAAATCGCTCTTCTAGCATTAGGCTATTAAAGTGTTGATAATGAAAGAATTAAATGATTTAAGCTACATGTAGTGGTATTTCTGTCATAAAAGTTTATTACTAAATATTTCATTATTTAAATAATTTAAGAAATAAAACTGGTTTGGGCCAGCTTTTTCCAAGCAAAACTAAATATAATCTTCAAACGCATGTTCATTTTGTTGTCATGAACAAAATGCTCAACTCAATATTAAATTCTACAGGGATCTTTGGGTCCAGGCATGCAAATTGTGAATTAGTTCTTTTTAAAATTATTATTATTCAAATAAATCTCGGTGCTTCGTGGTAGCCTACTGCTGATAAACTAAATAACATTTATATAATAATTATGAACTTTAAATGAAACAATATAGCAACACTTCGACGAATAAATGATTTGATCTGTTTTTACATTTTAATTCAGGGCGATTTTAATTAAACGAGATTTTCACCTTGTCATTTTCTCATTGCGAGGCGCTCACAATCACATAAACATATTTGAGCAGATTCTCTGTAGCTCTCGTTTTCATATGGATTACATAATCAGATAACATTTATTAACCTAAATATTTAGACATTTAAAGGCTTAAGACATATCCGATTTCCTATCGTGTCTGAGCTGAGGCAAGTGGCTTTCGGTTTATTTTTGTGACACGCAGTTCCCGGAGACCGAGAGAGACGACAGATAAACTTTTATCATTAGCCTAAAAAAAAGTTTACAGTTTTGAACGATGTAGGCTACTCTACTCTTATCTGTATGACCAAAAAAAAAATCACGTATAGCCTATTAAGTTATTTTAGCTGTTATGAGAAAAATAAATCAAATGAACGCGCTGCCTCGTTTGTCGAAAACTTACTTAAAACCATGTTTTTAAAAACTCTATGTAGGCTATAGGGAATAAAACAAATATAGATATATATATATAGGCCTATATATCTTTTTTTTTATATATATACAAAACTGCTTTTGAACAATTGGTATTATTAGCTACAGATCTAAAGTCGTTCTGTTGGATAGCCTATTTGTTCCTTAGTGTAAAATGGAAATGCATGGTAATATTATTTTATAAATATAAGCAATAAATATATGGTGTAACAGAGTTTTAGAACTAAACAAATCTGCATTAATAGCCTAAAAATATATATATTTTTACAGAAGTCCATGTTAGTTCGGGATTTGAACGCAGGTCTTCCGATTGATGAACCGTCAGCTCTACCACTCGGCCATGTCAAAGCTCACTGAGAAAAGCCCAAACCTTTATGCAGTGTGTGTTAGCTCAAATGAGTGAGAATGTTTTGTTGTTAGCCTATTGTGAGTGTAGCCTACTTTACATGAATAAAATAGACCTTTTACAGTTTTAAAATATGATATCCTATCTGTATGACCTAAAATAACGAAGTAGGCTATAGCCTGTTAAGTTATTTTAGCAGAAAAAGAAATTCAAGTGAATGCGGCGTTTGTCGAACTCTAATTCAATGGCAGAAGAAAACCCCATTTTAGAATACGCACTAGTCGTGGTGTGTCAAAATACTTAATTATAAACTTCAATATTTCGTTCAAAACCACATCAAAACGCTTTGTGACATTTTAAAAAGCCGTGAATGTATTAATGCCATTGGAACCAGGATCGTAACTGAAATGCGCTGCATGTTATCTCTCAATACAGGAGCAGAAGCGCTGGTTCAGATTTTATTGTTTGTTGTTTAAACGTGCGTGTTTTAGGCTATATTTAAAAAATATATACTATATTTGATAAGGTCTATTTAGGGTAGGCCTATTCGCTATAGCCTACTGTGGAGGGGGGAAATCACCCACCGGCAAATCGCACCTTGCTTAACCATGTTTTTTAAAATTATTTCTGCATCTGGAAAGAATTCCAGTCCTTCTGTCTGCTGTCCTGTTTTTTTTTTTTTTTTTTTTTTAACAGAACTGTTTTTGAAGACGTAAATTCAGTCAATCTGTTGGATGAGATTTGTTCCTTTGTGTAAAATGGAAATGCATGGTAATTATATAAAAAACATATTTATTCGGGTTTCGAACCCGTGTCTTTGTACTGCTTAAACCTTCAGCTCTACCACTCGACCACAAGTTCGGTTGTTCACGCGTCAGTGTGCCCACAAACGACAGATGCACTCTTCAATCTATTCCTCAATAGTTTAGCATCATTGATTGCACCTAATTTATTTTCACTGACTGCGAGATAGGCCTCTTTTAAATTTTGATTCATAAAATGTTCTGCTCTAAAAGTTTGCTATATTCTATTTAAAAATGTAGGCTACTTTTACATACGTTTTGCTTTCCCCTAAAGTCCCTTTGCGGGCCAAACCGGCGGTCATTTCGCAATACTTAAAATGCGAAAAGGTTTTTTTTTTCCCTTTAATTCACCGCGGTAGAAAACCCGCGGCGGCAATGGGGATTCTGGTTTGGGTACCAAAGGAAAACCACTCCCTTTCGGGGCCAGGCGGGGAACCTGCAAGCGATGCCCCCCGGAAAGGGGGCAGACCCCCGCCTTGGCACTTTCTCTTTCCAGTACTCTCTCCGCACCCCCATGTTGGGCCGGATGCAGTGTTTTAGGACCTCAAACCCGCTTTTTTCTTTATGGTTTGGGGGGCTGAAGGGAAAGGGCCCCTCCAAGCAAGGGTTGTCTCACGGATAGTGGACACCCTTGCTTTTGGGATAACCAACAGCAAGGTCGACCTGCCCCC
>JAZAVI010001623.1:0-10940 GCA_036326025.1 Chrosomus eos
AGATACTTTTTTATCAGTTTTGCCGTTGTCGAGTCCTTCCAAGAAGGTAATATTATCGAATGTGCCACCATTCATAACTAAGGACTCACTTGAGCGTTTGTTAGGACGCTATGGTAAAATAGTGGGCCGATTAAAATGATTCCTTTAGGAATAAAAAATCCGGAACTCAAACATGTGATGTCATTTAGACGTCAGACTTTCATGATCCTGAATTCTGAATTTAAATCCTTGAATACGTCAGCGAAAACCACTGTGCTGGGTAAAGATTATACCATTTACATCAGTACTGAATCAATGAGGTGTTTTACTTGTGGGAAGTACGGTCATACAAAACTGGTATGTTCAATGAATGATGAGGCTAACCTTATTGTGAATGAGCGTAGTCATTCTACGGAACAATTGCCTTCTGCTCCAGTGAATAATGAAAGTGCCAGTGACAGAATTGATCAGGTTTCTCTTTCTGAAGATGGAGAAAGTGCTAACAATCCTATAACGAACGAGCACGTTGACGATTTGACACATCCTTCCGTGAATACCGTTGAAAGTGTAAATAACAGCACAGTGCGGGCTGAAGTAGAGTGCGCTGACATAGAGCGCGCTGACGTAGATGCCGTCGGCGCGAGCGGTGAACCGGAGCGACCAGTAGAGCGGGCTGACGTAGATCCCACCTGCGCGAGCGGTGAACTGCGGCCAGCAGAGCGGGCTGAGATTATGATGCCTGGCGGAGAGTTGGCCGATTCGCAGGCATCGGGATTTAGCCTGTCTCAGGGCGATGCTGGTGTGTTGATGGAAGGAAGTGAGATGGATTCTGATAGTGACTCTTCTGACATAGCAGAAAATCTCACTTTTGCAAATTCTCAGGAGGGTCTGCAGAGAATGGTCACAATTTTAAATTAAAGCATCCTTATTATACTGTTGGTCAAATTAATAATTTTTTGGACAATACCTTTAATCAGCGAAAACCAAAACTTGAAAAATACTTCCCAGATTTACAACTCTTCGTTGATTCATGTACGATGGCAATAAGAAAGGCAACACTGGAGGAGCTTGATCAGCCTAAACGCTACAGGTTAAAAAAATACCTGAGCACTGTGAAAAAAAAGATTAAAAGCTCGAAATAAAGATTATAAGGGTCATGATTGTCAATTTATTTTGGGGGGTTTTTGGATACCTTAACATTATCTTTTCTATGGCATCCATAAATATTGGATCTTTTAACATCAATGGATGTCGGGACACAACAAAGAGACTTGCTCTGTTTAATTATTTACAACTTAAAAGGCGGACATTATTATGCTTCAAGAGACTCATTCTGACTTACAGAATCAGACACAGTGGAATTGTGATTGGAAGGGAAATATTTTAATGAGCCACGGGACTAATTTTAGTGCTGGTGTTGCTATACTTTTTTCTTCATGTGTCTTTAATCAACCAGTTATGTTTGAAATAATACCTGGTCGACTTTTAAGAGCAGATATCATGGTTGGACAAACAGGGTTTTCTTTTTTTAATGTATATGCTCCAAATGTTGGACAAGAGCGTAAGAGTTTTTTTGAAAAGTTATCAGATGCCTTGTCACAGTGCCCACAGGATAATGTTGTGGTAGTTGGAGGTGATTTTAACTGTACTATAAACCCTGATTTAGATAGGAATCACGGTGAACCTCACTCAAGGTCTGCAGAAGTTTTAAAAAATGTTATTGGTTATCATGATCTTGTTGATGTATGGAGAGATAGTTTTCCTGGGTTAAACAGTATACCTGGTTAAAAGTTAACTCAAATTCTTTGTCTGGAGCGAGACTTGACCGCTTCTATGTTGCCAAGAGTAATAGTGGTAGGTTTTATAACAGCCTAATAGTACCATCTTTTCTATCTGACCACCATTATATCTCTGTAGCTGTTTTCTGTCCTGTCTTCTAAAACTCACAAATCACACTGGCACTTTAACAACAGATTATTACAGGATCACTCTTTTATTCACTCTTTTGGCCTTTTTTGGCAATCTTGGAGAGAGGAGAGAAGTAGTTTTCCTTTATTAAGTCAGTGGTGGGACATAGGCAAAGTGCATATTAAGTTGTTTTGCCAACAATATACTGCCCATAACACCAGAACTCTCAAAGAAAAAATGAGATCTCTTGAAGAAGATATTCTGAGACAAAGTAACCATGGTGACTCTGCTGATTCCATTGAGAGGAATAAATTCCTTCTAAAGACTTTGTTGGAGGAGCAAGGAAGAGCAGCCCTCTTAAGGACCAGATATTCTCAATTAAATGAAATGGACACTCCCTCTGCATTCTTCTTTGGTCTGGAAAAAAAACCAAGAGAACATAAGTACTTCCATAAACTGAATTTACCACAGGGTGGTGTGACAACTGACCAGCAGGACATCCGTACTCATGCACTGTCCTTTTATGAGGACCTCTACTGTGCTGAACCATGTGACAGATCAGCAGCAGAACAACTTTTATGTGATCTACCACAGTTATCAGAGGAAGATCAACATATCCTTGAGAACCCTCTATCTTTTGCTGAACTTTCTCTTGCCGTCCAGGAGCTGAGTCCTGGGAAGTCGCCTGGTCTGGACGGTCTTTCATCGAATTCTATCGTGCCTGCTGGAATTTGATTGGAGAGGACTTGTATGCAGTCTTCCTGGAAAGCTTTAATCGAGGGAAACTTCCATTGAGTTGTCGGAGGGCAATCATAACCTTGATTTCCCAAAAAAAGGAGATCTTGGGTTCCTTAAAAATTGGCGACCAGTGTCACTGATCTGTGTTGATTTTAAAATTTTATCTAAAACACTAACTAATAGACTTAAAAAATATATGTCTGATGTAATCCATGAAGATCAGTCATTTTGTGTACCTAAACGCACAATTTTTGATAATCTTTTTCTCATTAGAGACATTATTTCAGTTGCACAAAGGCACAAATTGGACATTGGTTTCCTCTCCTTGGATCAGGAAAAAGCTTTCGACAGGGTGGACCATCAGTATTTGTTCAAGACCCTTGAGGCTTTTGGTTTTGGTGCAAATTTCATTTCTCTTGTCAAGCTACTGTACAGTGACATTTACAGTATGTTACGAATTAATGGGTCTTTAACTAGACCTTTCTCTGTGACTAGGGAATAAGACAGGGATGTCCTCTGTCTGGTCTTCTGTACTTCCCATTTCCATTGAACCTCTGCTAGTTTTGCTGAGGAAACAGCTGTGTGGTATTGGTGTCCCAGGTTTCCCAGAAGTAGCCCCGGTGAAACTCACAGCTTACGCAGATGATGTGACAGTAATAATCAAGAGCACTGACGATGTTACTAAACTTATTACTTGTTTGAACAAGTTTCAGAATGCTACATCTGCTCGTATTAACTGGGATAAATGTGTATCCTTCTTGTTGGGAGAATGGGTGGAAATAGGACCACCTCACTTACCACAACAGTGTAAATGGGTGCAAGATGGATTTAAAGTTCTTGGTGTTTTTTTTGGAACAGCCCAATATATTGAAAAGAATTGGGAGGGATTAGCAAATCGGGTGAACGGCAGATTACAGAGATGGCGATGGCTTCTCCCACAGCTGTCTTTCAGAGGAGGTGCTTGATTATCAATAATCTGGCTGCCTCAATGCTATGGCACAGAGTAACTGTTTTAAATCCTCCTAAGGAATTGCTCATTACCATTCAAAAAGCTTTTGTGGATTTTTTTTGGAACGGTTACCATTGGCTTATTCCTGGTATACTTTACCTTCCTGTGGCAGAGGAGGTCAAGGACTAATACATATAGAGTCAAAAATACTAGCAATGAGATTACAAACATTACAGAGGCTTTTGTACTGTTCTGCTCCTTTACGATGGGTTACATTTGGGTTGTCTATAATAACAGATTTAGGTGGGATAGGCCTAGATAAACAGTTGTTCTTAATGGAAAAGCCCTTTGAGGAAAAAGCACACTGTTTCTTCCCTAATTTTTATATGTCAGTAATTAAATCATGGGAATTCTTAAACGTTTCAAGAACAGAAGATGTGCACTATGGGATTTCAGAGCCTTTGTTTTTTAATCCCCTTATAAAGTTACCATCTAATGTGTCTTGTTTTGTTCCACATTTTTTAAATGCTGGAGTTAGTAAAGTTATGGATTTACTTGATTTGACACAATGTCAGTGGCGAACTGTGTTGTCACTTGCTGCACAGGTTAAATTCAAATCTCTGAGAACTATGGATAGGATAATTAAGTGTATTAGGGATGCTTTGCCCCCTGCATTAATGTCCTGTATAAACTCAGCCCTGGTAGATGGTTTTACACCTCAGAACTTCCCTGAGCTGAAGGTGATCCCTAAAGTTGGAGGAGTTGGGGGAAATTTAATCCAGACTACATTGTTGAAGGGATATGGGGATTTTATTTTTCACAATGTGGCAAAGAAAAATCTTTATTATATCTGTGTTAAATCTGTGCATGTTGGACATTTGCAAGGAAAAACAGATACCAAATGGAGGGATAAGATCTCTATTTGTGATGAAGTACATCCATCATGGAGAGTATTGTATAAACCCTCCCATTTCCAGGCGATGTGGAATCTTCAGTGGAGAGTACTCCATTGTGCTATAGCCTCAAATAGTTTGGTATCAAAGTTTAATAAGATTGTTCTGTTATGTCCCTTCTGTAATGCTCATGATACTGTTTTTCATATGTTTTTTGAATGTCCAAGACTTGGTCCTTTATTTGTAATACTAGAAAAGTTGATCACAAAATTAGGGTTTTTATATAACAATACCCTTTTTATATTAGGATATAAATATAGAAAGTCATGGCAACAACAATGTGTTCTTGCCAATTTTTTAATTGGCCAAGCTAAGTTAGCCATTTTGAAATCCCACCAGTGTAAAAATACAGGGAAAGAAGTTGATATGGAAGCTATGTTTAGGTCTTTAATAGAATCTCGAGTGACCATTGAGTATACATATTACAAATACACTGAAAATGTTGCTCTGTTTGAATGGAAATGGGGTGTGAGAGAGGCACTGGTGACTGTGAGTTGCGTATGGAAGCTTAGTTTTTAATTGGTAAAATGGTTGTTGTTTGTAATGTATTTTGTATAAAATTTTGTCTTATACCCTAAATTGCTTTAAATAAAAGGGGTTAAAAGTCTCTCTCTCTCTCTCTCTCTCTCCACTCCTCTCTCTCTCTTTCTCTCTCTCTCTCTCTCCTCCTCTCCTCTCTCCCTCTCCTCTCTCTCTCTCTCTCTCTCTCTCTCTCTCATCTCTCTTGTGGTGTGTGTGTGGTGGTGTGTGAGAGAGAGAGAGAGAGAGAGAGAGAGAGAGAGAGAGAGAGAGAGAGAGAGAGAGAGAGAGAGAGAGAGAGAGAGAGAGAGAGAGAGAGAGAATGACGATGCTTCATGGTGTTCACAGTAAAGAGATGGGCAGGAAAAGAGTAAACTAATAACTTTTTAGTTGTACTTTCTACTATAGCGTTGTCATTTGACTCAACACAAATGCAAATAATTTAGACACAATTCGGTTCAATGTCAACTTTTCTTAAGGGAAATTTGAGATTAATTCTCACAGCAGCTCATTAACTGTAAAAATATTTGCCACATATTTGTTTTGTATTTATATTTGAATAGAATGTATCTGAATAATATATATATATATAGGCTATATATTTATATTATACAGAGCATAACTTTTTTTAAGAAGTCCGCTGCCATGGTATAGTAAACTGTAGAGAGATTAATTTGATAATTTTTAAGAAAATAAAATAATAATGAGAATTCTGAACTCGGACTCTTAATCTGTCACGTATTGTTTTATGTGCATTTTTTTCAGACAGATTTCAGATCCGGTGAGCAGTAGTTGGTTCTGATATGGAGTCACACTCCTTGAATGGTCAGTTGTCACCGGGCTCAGTCTGTCGCGCTGCTTTCACACACTCGCTGTCCAGCGTGCTGAAGCTCGCAGCTTTTTTTCTTTCTATATCGGCTATATAGCCTATCTGTGGGCGTGTGAGCGTGTGGCCGAGGCAGAGGCGGTAATGCTCTGCGCGGAGAAATACTTTATAATGAAAAAGACTGACCTTGAAGGCAGAAAACTGATTCAGCACAGGCGTTTAGCTCAGGAAGAAATGTACCTTAAGAACATGCTTTTCCTATTGGTTTGGGATGCCCAGAAATCCGAAATTTCAAAGCAAAAGTGAAAGCATAATTACATTTTTTTTAATCTGTATGGCAGAAATATTGGGTGATGAAACTGCATATTGCCATATATTCTGCATAATCTGTTAAAATTGGTCCCTAATAATAACCCTCGTTTTGTCCAGATGTTCATAAACTTGTTGATTTTCTTCCCCAAAAGTCTCTGGTCTATTCCAAATCTTCAATCCTGCTGGTTTCAAAAAGAAGCAAGTCAAGAGTTGCAGAGTAATAGCTGTTGGTCTCCAAAGACCAATCTGCATTACAGACACAAAATTCAACAGCCTTTTATTGCACATGGCCACTAGCCTTTAGCATAATCTGTCACTAAACATCAACTTCACATCTTTATGCAAAATGTCCCATTGGGCCTCTTTTTTCATGAAGTTAAGTATATACTGATTATTTGGCAAATATAAGTAATTTTGATGTTTGAATGCTTTTTAATATAAAAATCTGATTGAAATTATTCAAATTATTTTTGACCTTGCAGTCTCTGTTTCTCTGCATTGTCTTTTTCCACTTCATCCACCTGTTCTGAATCCAAATTTTGAAAGGTATATACAGCAGACTTAGCTCTGTAGATCTATCTATCTATCTATCTATCTATCTATCTATCTATCTATCTATCTATCTATCTATCTATCTATCTATCTATCTATCTATCTATCTATCTATCTATCTATCTATCTATCTATCTATCTATCTATCTATCTATCTATCTATCTATCTATCTAACCCTGATCCCCATTATTTCCACCTGAATAAGTTGGCCAAAGAATAATATTCTATATTCTTATAATGGCATATATTATCTCATTCAAAAGCTGACCTCTTTTTACAACGGCTATACATTCTAATCCAGCAAAGCCACTAAGCACACTTGATAATATAGTGGGCACGCTCAGAGGCTCAACAATGGGACGCATTAAAGAGGAGCTGACACGTCTCAGAAAGGACCCATTCTAGAGAGCGCGACAAAAGCGCTCGGGACATATTGTGTGATGACCGAGTTCCCACTAAATGAAGTTACCATGGACAGCACTGATGGGACACGTGTCTAGAATTCGCAGTTTCAATGTCTTTGAAACAATCGGTTTCGGATGGAAACTCAGAGAAGCCCAAACGATGTCCTCAAGTTCAAACGATGCTGAAAAACTCGACGAGAGTGTCACATCAACCACGTTTTTTATCATTGTAGCCTACTTTGCAGTTTTAAAAAACTATTAAAGAAGCGATATCGCGCGACTAAAGACAAAACCGGTTTTGGAGGCATTCATTGCCCGAGTGCCCCACTTCTCTCAAGGCGAAAGCAGCTGCAGGCGCTTAAAAGGGGATTCTATTAATTGCTCTTTGTCATGCGTATAATGCCCATTTTGCGACAGAGCGTAATCTTTTAAAAGCTGAGCTGTATTTTGTTTCCATTTTATATTTGATTTTAAGCATCGGATTCTCAAATATGGTACTCAACTGCACCACCCATACAAGTGATATTAAATGCCACAACACCCAATGAAAGCTTGCATCACCTTGCCTCACATCCCAAATAGCTTAAATCAACTTTATACAGCTTGCAAAACAAAGCATAACTGCCAATAAGTAACTAAATACATTAATAGGCTATATTTAGTTTTAAAATCCTTTAATATGAAGTAAAATAAAAGTTCTCAAAAATCCAAACTCAAAACGTTAGTTGTATCTGAAATTAGTGAAAGACGTAGGCTATCTGGGGTCAACCGTGTCACGTCTGAAAAACGAGAGTCAGTCCTGAAACGGCTGAAAACTCTTTGTTGGGAGGTCTTTCTCTCTCACACACCTGCAAGGGGTGAAGTCTAATTCGATTAATAAGAAATTCAATATATATTCATTAGGTTCCTTCCCTCGATAATATATGATCGTGAAGCGAGACGTGAATGGAGGCCATTTATCCCCCCTCTGAAAGGACCTGCGTGGGACCAAAATTTCACCTGCTTCCCCTCTCAATTAGGAATGTATCCCAAACTCTGACGGAACACGAGTTAAATTAAGCGTTCGCTAATTTCCTATCACCCCTCCTACGTAATCCCTCAATTTTCAGAATGCCCCCTCAATTTGGCCCAAGTTGAAAGGTTCAAATAGTGCCTAATGAAACAGTGGCTAAATCGTTTTCCTCGCGCGCGGAGGAACCCTGTAGACGTCTCGTGAAAGGCCTTGAGCTCGCCGCCGTCGGGGTCCGCCGGCTAAATGCGAGTTCCTGGCAGGACAATCTAACCTGTCAAAGCCTTTGGCCAGCTCTGCGTAGCTTTTTTCCCCCTCGTTCGTATTGAAGGAATTGCTACATAAGCAACCAACGTGGGACAAAAACTGCAATTAAACTCCTTTCGGATTAATTTAACAGGGGACAACCGTCTTTTGAAAAGCACACAGGATCGGCGTATAATTGACTATCACCTGGCTCGTGAGATAGAAAGTCTCTGCTATAGGCCTTTTGTGGCCTGTGCAGGAGGGAATATATGAGAAGAACAGTGAAAATTAAGTAAAAATATATCTCATATAATGTTTAAAATGGTGTTTAAAAGACCAAGTGAGCCCGTGCAGTTGAAATGAAAGATCTGAACATCCAAAAAACAAAAGCAAAAAATAATAATAAAATACATAATTAAGTGATAGAATTTTAATTTTCAAATCTTAAACTGTTGACTTACACATAAGTTTCACATACATTCATTTACTTCAGGAGGCTTTGAAAGAAAGATTTTCCCTTGTTCTATTTGAAAAGGGGTCAGAAGCCTTTGCAGTGTTTTCTAAATTAATAAAACAAATGCTTTTGGTGTCTATAGCTAAAAAAAAAAGATTTGTCACCTGTTTACACTAGCAGAAATACAAATCCAGAACTTCACGTTTTTTAATGCTTGTCTCTCAAAGTTAAATCCTTTGTCTTTGGGGGGAGAAAACCCCCCCCCAATATTTATACCATGATCATAAAAAAAAATATGCAGAATAAATTTTTTTTTAACTATATTAAACTTTATAAACCCCCCCCAATGTTCAAACCAAATCTACCCCTTTGTGTCTAAAATAAAATAGATGACGAGTGTATTTTTGTGAGTGGAATTATATAGGCTATGGAAAATACGGTTTGCATCAAACCAAAATTTTTTCTCTGGCTCTTTTTTCCCCCCCAACCAAACTTTTCCCATCCTGTCGTATTATCAATTCAATGTGAATGTGGTCTACCATTTAGTTAAATATATGCATATAATTATAAATAAATATGCTCGTAATATTTTATTTCATTAGAAAGGAGGTTTATGTATAATGTAGAAAGAGGTTTATTCCTGTAATATTTAAACAGGTGTCTTACAACAGGACAATTAATACATCTCAGAATTGATTTGTGTAGTTACAGGAGTGATTTATTTAAATAAATACAAATATACACATTTTTTTAATAGGCACCTAAAATTCAGGTGGAAAAAAAACACAGCTTCTCAGTAGTCCTGACAGATTGGATTAACAGTCTGCATATTTACAATATCACGCAGGGGGTCTTTTTTTATTCTCCATTTGTCTAAAAATTTATCCTTAAAAGGATCAGGGGTGACAGAATGGTTTAAACCCGGGGCTCGTTTCAAGAACGTTTTCACTTAACAAACTGTAAAAAGGTTATTTTACTTGCATCACTTGCATAACACATTATTTCACAGTTTGTCGTATAGAATAAGACAAATAGCTGACTTGAGTGTCAATGTAAAACAATTTTTTTGAGAGGGAAAAAGGAAGAAATTGGCAGTGCTAAATCTCCATACACTTTGGCTATTGAACGAAGACAGAAGACAGTGTCTATAAATTCAGTCGTTTCAACGGATCCTATACTTTTTAATGGTCATAAGGTAGCAAACTTAAGTCTGTTATGTTTGTGACGCTTTTTAGTCGGTGAAGTCTCCCTTCTCCTTCTGTTTGGCTGACACAGGTGACAGGGATTCTTCGTCTTCAGAGCGCGGATAGTGTGAGGGGCTGCCCGAGCATTTGCAAACCTGCATGCGCGCTCCGTGGCGTGCCTTTGCCTTCTTTCTTGTGTTTAACGCGGCGGTTCGGGGAAACCCTATTTTTCACCTGTTTCTCTGACAGATTTAGATATGTGGCATTTCTATCCTGCGTAGGCGGGAGAGGTACATGTTAGACGAGAATTCGCGCTCCAACTCAAGCACTGAGTGCTGGTGAAGGCGGTGCGCATCCGTTTGCCGTTCTGTATGTGACTGTTGTCAGACGCACCTATTGGGAACAAACACACACACAATTAAAATCACGTCAATGCATGTTAACTTTGGGAAAATAATTCAACGAATGCCTTTAACACACCAGTTTGTTTATTTGAGATGTAAATGGGCTAAACTGCAGATCAAGATAGTTCATTAAAAGATAAAGTAAATAAAAAGTAAAACAAAACAAAAAATAGCATGCGTACAGACTTTTGGATTCAATAATTATGTCCCAAAAAGTCGAGCGCAGATAACAGGTGTAGTAAGGGATGCGCGCGCACTCCACTCACCTAGAGACAGGCAGTGATAAACCTCCGAGGGTCAGTGACGCTGTAGCTTGTGGGCGTGCAGACAGGCGCGTGTCCGTGTCCCGGGTGCGCTAACGCGGAGCTCTGTTGGTGTGCTAACCCTCTGACAGAAAGCCGCATCACCGGCAGAGAAGCCCTGTCCTTTCAGCAGTGGGATTCCGCCGCGGGAAGTGGATAAAGCGAAGTTACGCACAACGGACAGACCGAAGGGGCCGGTC
>JAZAVI010001624.1:0-12116 GCA_036326025.1 Chrosomus eos
GAAGAGAGGTTTGTGTTTTTAATCATTTAAAGTTTAAACCAATTCAAGCTGTTCGTACAATGATATAGAGAACTGTGAATTAAGTTTATTATTAAGTAATCTAACACTGTAGGCTAATGTATATAATAGCATTAATGAACATAGTTTTTTATGACTAAAGCGCATGAGTAACAGAAAAACTGCGTCTCATTATGGTCAGTTTAACGCAAATAAACGTGTTGTCTCATGACTGAATTAGCCTACATGTGTTCGTCGTGTTTCTCCCGTTAAAGCTCATTTTATCTGAAGTTCAGGCGCATTAATAATCAATTATATTTATATTATTAAATGATCTTATTGTTGGTATTTGTTAATAAGAGTCTACATCTACTACATCAGTGACTACATCAGTCATCCTTATTTTTGTAATTTTGTCTAATATTTTTTTCTTGATTAGGCTCTTAATTTAAAGTTAAAAAGTGAAGTTGTATTTAAAATGACAACATGTATATTCTTTTAAAATCATTTTAGCTCAAACTCACTTTCATGTTTGGATTCTAATCACCGTATAAGGCAAAAATAAAATATTTTTACGCGATGCAAAGGTCTGCGCTCTAACCATTACCAAAGTAAACATGATAAACACTGCTCGAAGAAATCAGACGAATCGTAATGGCTTTTCACAATCAATTTATTGTTTTATCTTTCCGTACGTCTCGCCTCTTTATATCGGACTGTCTGATATCCATATTTTGCCAACAAACGGCGACTTTTTCATGTTTGTTTTGCGATCTCGCTAGTTTTCAGTGATTTCTTTCTGATTCGTTTTCTGATAAAACTTCCATTTGTCATTTTTATTTATTTTTTAAAAATACTTTCCTTAATCTGTTAAGTAGGTGAAGAAAAAAAGAAATCTCGCCTTCGTGGACTAAAATGGACACCCATAGGAATAAATGGGAAAAACTGTAATTCAGAGCTTTTTTTTTTTGTCAAATAAAAATAAATAGATCCAACCCAGTGCATGTCATACACACAAATGAAGGGTTGATCCTGTACAACATTCTCAATGTGACACACACACACACACACACACACACACACACACACACACACACACACACACACACACACACAAAGCATTAAAATGAGCCTATAACGGAGCTGTTTTTTGTTAGTTTGTTTTTTTTCAAATAAAAAGTCACTCACACATACAAAAACTAATAATTAAAGGGATAGTTCACTTTGAAATTAATTTTTGATATGTTTTAGCTTACCTCAAGGGCATCCAAGATGTAGGTGTCTTTGTGGCTACAGTATTTTCAATTTTGATATTTTTAGGTCAAACCGTTCTTGCCTGTCAGTCATATAATGCAGGCAATAGGTGTCCACCTTAAAAAGCATACACAGAGAAGTCCAAATTAAACATGATTTAATGACTCGTTAATGTAAGTACACATTGATGACCTAAGACACGAAACAAATGGTTTTTGTGAGAAAACGAACAGTATTTATATCGTTTTTACCTCTTGTAAACACAGCCACGTCCAAGTGATCTGAGATCGCGAGCGATTCGGACTTTTCCGGAAAGCACCGGAAGTGAATCCTCGCGCGTGTACGTCACTCATACAATTGCTTTATTTTTTTATTTTTTTGTAATTGTTTTCTTTTACGACGGTTTAAACATCCCGGATAAGCGCAAATTAGTACCCTTTTAATTAGCCGTCTTACCTACAATCTCTGTTCTGTGTAAACAATGAGTGACGTACACGCGCGAGGTTTCACTTCCGGTGCTTTCCGGAAAAGACCGAAGCGCTCACAACCTCAGATAGATCACTTGGACGTGGCTGTGTTTACAAGAGGTAAAAACGATATAAATACTGTTCGTTTTCTCACAAAAACCACTCGTTTCGTGTCTTAGGTCATCAATGTGTACTTACGTTTACGAGTCATTAAATCATGTTTAATTTGGACTTCTCTGTGTATGCTTTTTAAGGTGGACACCTATTGCCTGCATTATATGACTGACAGACAAGAACGGTTTGACCTAAAAATATCAAAATTGAAAACACTGTGGACACAAAGACACCTACATCTTGGATGCCCTTGAGGTAAGCTAAAACATATCAAAAATTAATTTCAAAGTGAACTATCCCTTTAAATGAGCCCCTCACCAAGAGGAATTGGTTCCATGTCTGTTTCCAACAGGAAAAAAACAGCACTGTCTGTGAAAAATGCAGGGAATACATCTGCAAAGAACATTGTTACAATTACCTGCAGCCACAAGTGCATGTAAACATAACTATGAATTATTTCTTACCCGTTTATTCTTACCTAACACTTACTTTTTTGAGTTATTGTGTTTATTCTTACCTGTTTGGTACCTATTAGTTTTTTGAGTTATTGAAATTTTATATTTTTTTGTTTGAAATAAGTGATCTATTACTTTGTGTTTTCCTTATATCATGGTCATTTTTGTCTAAGCATATTTTGGCATCTTTGTATAGTCTCACCTAACACAGATATATATATATATTATATCTATATATTTTTACTTGTGATAAAGTCAAAAACTTAAAATTAAAAAATACCCCCACAATAAAAAAAACACAATAAATTGATAGTTTTTATTTTATCGAAGATAGTGATATAACATTTATATATAAAAAAAATGTGGATCACACCTGAGACCTCTGTGCTCAAATTTGTCCACGAACACAGGGGTTAAGGGCTGCAATGTGAATACGGCTTGAGGGTTAAGCGCAAAGGAGTGTCTAAAGTGCTGGAAAAGAGAGAGTTAAAAGTTTCTGTCTCAATATTGAGTTCTTTTAAGCTTTCTGTGATGCTGAGATGATGAAACTGATCAGGAATATTATTAATAAAGCAATCTTGAGGCAAAAGTGATAGGTCTAACATATTTGTTACATGGAGTCGGCTTTGCAACCTTGGCTAAATGAAGTTTGATCTAAATTGGATAGTGATCTAGTCATCGCTCTGCTGCAGAATTTCAACGGTATCAACATTAGATCTAATATTATAACATGGAATCAGAGTATGATTATGACAACGAGTAGGTCCTGACACGCGTTGTCTTACTCCAATAGAGTTCAGAATGTCTTTAAATGCCAATCCTAATGTTTCTTTTTCGATCTACTTGTATATTAAAATCACCAACGATTAGGACTAATCGTTAGCCAGTACTAACTCTATCAAATAATTTGCTGATTTTCTTTCAAAGTCTTTAATTTGCTAGCACAAATGTCAAGTGTGATTTACCATTTAGGCCTACACTAAATAGTGTTACATTAAGCACCAATACTTCAAAATAATTAAATTTGAATCTAGACTCTCACTGTTTAGTTCAATAACGAAAAATATTTTCATTAATTTTACTTGGTTGTATATTTAAGCTGTGAATATTTACAATGTCTTTAGTGTATTTCAATATTCAGATTTCAATAAATGGAGGTTTCATTAATGATCAAAATTTTCGTAATTTGTGAGAAAACGCTTTCCCGCCATTGACGGAATTTTCAATAATTAATAATTCTGTTTGGCAGAATTTAGGTAAAAGAAATAACTAGTTATGAACATTTGTCAGGTTGTGAGGAAATACAAAACTGGCATAACAGTAAAATAATATCTCAGGGGAAGCAGGGACAAAAGCAGAGGACCTAATACTGTACCCTGTGGTACTCCATAATTGTTTTGAATAACATTTTATATATTTTAGACATAAATGGCGAATTTGAAATAAGTCTATAATTATCTTCTCCTCAGCAACTTTAATTTTTGTTTTTTGATAACTGACAGTTTGAAAATGGTTAGTGCTTTATAAGTAATCAGCAATATATAAAAAGTTATACTATGTTTAGCCCTCTGGGGTCTGTTTTCTGGGTCCTCGAGGTGTTCTGATATGCCCTGACATTTGTGCTTATATTTCTGTTACTTTTGACATTTTCATGGCTAAAGTCTGATTATACTGTATTCAGCACAAACTCTGCTACAATAATATGTCAACAGCATGTATGTAAAAGTTTGTAGTTTTGAGATAATGACGTTTATGCGTGGTTTGAGAAAAAAC
Organism: Chrosomus eos; assembly: GCA_036326025.1. NCBI lineage: Eukaryota > Metazoa > Chordata > Actinopteri > Cypriniformes > Leuciscidae > Chrosomus > Chrosomus eos. The sequence goes on from JAZAVI010001624.1 coordinate 4,061, forward strand.
AAAAAGAAATTGTCACTGAAATAAGGTCATGAAACCCATACTGATTATTTCCTCACAAGACTTTTGAAAATGGTATCACATAACCTGCTTCATCCTGAGTACTAATTCAGATAAAACAATATTTTGAATTAGAATTTGTAAGACATATTTTGGTATCTTACACCAAAGCTTTATGCAAGGAGGCTTGAATCATGAATATTGATATGTTTCACAGATTTTTCTGGTTAAAATTGCGATTTAAAATTTCTTACCTTACAAACTTTCTCATCTTCAAATCACGTTCTTCTAATTCCAAGGTAAACAGCACAGCGCAAACACAAACTCGATGAAAATCAGGGGACTACTGAAGTCTCTGGTTCTTTGTTTAGAGGTAATGAGGGCGTTTACAGCTCTGTGTTCCTTCACGTGGACGATTTGCTTGTGAACAGCTCGCGCAAGTGGGTGTGGTCTAGGGCTGGGCGATAAAACGATAACGATAATAGATCGTGATTTTTATACAACGATATCAAGAGTTCGATACATGTTTGATAATGTTTATGCGCAAAAAAAGCAGAACGAAACTCATTTGAACCGCACGCCACACAGAGCATATATCCGCTCGGCTCAAAGTCCAAACAGCTGCGCGAGCTCACTAGAACAGACGCGTTTACTCTGATCGTCTCGCTTACGAGATCCAGTGAGAATCGCTTCAGCGAAGTTCAGCGAAGAACACAAATGTCTCAGTGATTTAAACCAGTTTAAAGGCAAATGAAACCGCACTGACAAATACTGAATCCATTTACTATGGTTTTACTGTAACGTTAGCCTAGTTATATTAACTGCACCATATACGTATATTAAATTGTATTATATTATTAATGTAGACAATGTATTAAAGGACTAATGGAATATAATTACAGTATTTAATAATGTATTTAGGCTACTGTTTTTCATACAAATACCAAAAACCAAGTTATATTTTGCCATGATAGTGAGGTGCTATACTGTAGGCTATGCCTGGTTTTATCTGTGGTTATCATGGTCTAAATGCATGATACTGGATGACCAATGGTTCATTTTAATAAAATTCAAACAGTCAGAATATTACATTTGACCAAATTAAATTGAGGTCATTATTTTTTTTTAAATAGATGTTACTGTTTTTGCTAATGAACAAAAATTTAACTTAGTAAATCTGCATCCTAACTCAAGCTAATACTACTGTCAACTCACTGTCAAATGTGTTGCGAGACAAAACATGTAGGCCTAATATTAATATTGCAGCCTGCACTGCAAACTGTGCTGAAGATGCGTGCCATCAGCGTCAGGCAACACAAACCTGTTTCAAGACTTGAAACAATATCCCCCATTAGCACATGCAGAAACTAAGAAATTAATTTTTCTATTAAGATATTTATTTTGTTAAGCAAAAATGGCATGTTTGAATGTTCTACCTCAGATTTGTGAAATGTTCACTTGTTTGTCATGATATGTTCTGACAATAAAGAGTAGGCTAGTTTAAAACCACAATTAATGCTCGGGGACCGTATTCACAAATAATTTTAAGGCTAAAAGTAGCTCCTAATTGGCGAATTTAGGAGCAACTCCTAAAAATAATGGGCGTGTCACTCCTAACTTTAGGACTCCTAATTTTTTTCACTAAGAGTAATTCACAAAGCATTTTAGCCCTAAAAGTAGCACCTAAGTTGGGAATGCTGCATTGATCTGCTTCCATGTGAAATCCTCTCCCATGTGTTTTGCTTGATATCCCAGTGCCGAATTTCCCATTTATCTTTTTTTTTTTTCAGCACCAACTGAGCCAGCAGCAGTAATGGTGTGTTCATACCGAACACGAATTTAATTATTTGCGCGAGTAGATTACATACAAAGTCAATGCAAAGACGCGAATAGACGCATCATTCGCGCCTGGCGTTGCGAATGACGCGAATTGGACGACGCGTTTGCCGCGAATGTCTTCCGCACAAGTTGAAAAATTTTGAACTTGAGCGAATGTTCAAGCGTCTAACTAGACGCGTATTTGACGCTATATTCGCGTTCGGTGTGAACACACCATAACTGATCCTGCGTAGGCTACGTTATGGGCTTTCTTTTCCATTTTGTCGAGTTCATAATCTACCGTCATTCAACTATTACATTACTTCAATAGGAGCAACATTTCCTTGCTTCAAGTAGTCTATTTAGGCTAATCGGATGTCAATTAATGTGTTAATGCAAAGTGTTAATGCAAGTGTCGTTTTTCATTATTAGGCAAGTGGCAGTTTTCATTAGGGTATTAGGCTACCTTGATTTAATTTAATTTAATTCACGACTTTTTTTCTCTCTCTCTGCCTTTTTAGAATTACACTTCACTGGGGAATGCAAAAACATGATATACATTTCGATGACATTACTATTATTATTTTGTGTAGGACACAGACATATTTAGATGTCGTAATTCCATGATTTGTTGCGTCTGTGTTACGTTCCGCATGATGGCCCTGTCATCTAACAACCCATCACCGTGATCATTGCGAGGAAGCTCGTGCATGAGAATTTACGTCATCCATAGCAACGAAGACTCACTCTTAGTTTAGGAGTTGTCATTTTTCCTTAATAAGAGTAGGTCTGAAAGGCGTTGTGAATAACTTTTAAGAGAAAACTCCTAGCTAAAATATTTTAATATTTTTTTGTATTTTAAGTACTCCTAGTGGTAAGATAACATTCTTTGTGAATATGGCCCCTGGTTTCTACAACTTTCACTTTGGTGCAAAAATCTGCCTTTAAACTTAAAAGAAATAAAAATGTGACATTTATCGTGATAAATATCGATATCGATTGATATTAAAAAAAAATTATCGTGATAATTTTTTTGGCCATTTCGCCCAGCCCTAGTGTGGTCACATTAGAGCTAATGAGGCAGCGTTTGAGAAACAGTACATCTTGTTGCTTTCATATGGATTACTTAAGCAGATAATATTTGTTTTTGATATGATTTACATCATTTAAAATACTTTAAGCTTTGTAAAGACATATGTCTCAAGTCTGTGTGACAAATATTCGCTGAGTTACAGGTCATTTTCTGTCAAGTCTCAGAATGAACTTCACATTGAGAGACGACAGAAAGCGTCTTTATTATTTTACATAAAACAACATTTTGTTTTTATTATGAGTGTACACAAATAAAAGAAGACATTTAACCGTTTTGAATGATGTATAACACTTGCCTGTATGAGAAAAATCGACTTGAGTTATTTGAGTCTCTTTTGCATTGATAAGAAAAAAAGCGAGCTGAAGAGGTTTTGAGATTGCATGTAACACCTATCTTAGTAGCTGTTGATTTTGATGTTTGTTACTTTGTACCATTAAACTGGGCTTAATTTGTATTTGTCTCCTTTTTACCTTAGACCTGATGGCACTGAAAGAGGAGAGTGAAGAGCTGAATGAAATGGAAGAGAAAGGCCAGTATGACAAACAGAAAGATCTTAGAGTCCAAATGAGAATTCACACTGGAGAGAAGCCTCACACCTGCCGACAGTGTGGAAAGGGTTTCATTCGAACAGCAAGCCTTAAAAACCACGTGAGAACTCATACTGGAGAGCAGCCTTTCACTTGCCATCAATGTGGGAGGAGTTTTAGACAAAAAACAACTTTTAATGCCCACATGAGAATTCATACTGGAGAGCAGCCTTACACCTGCCCTAAATGTGGAAGGCGTTTTAGACAAAAAACAACTTTAAATGCCCACATGAGAGTTCACACTGGAGAGAAGCCTTTCACCTGCCAACAATGTAGAAAGAGTTTCACTGAAAAAGGAAACCTTAAAAAACACATGAGAATTCACACTGGAGAGAAGCCTTTTACCTGCATAATGTGTGGAAGGTGCTTCGCTGATAAAGGAAACCTTAAAAAACACACAAGGATTCACACTGGAGAGAAGCCTTTTATCTGCCAACAGTGTGGAAAGAGTTTCACTCAAAAAGAACAACTCAAAGGCCACTTGAGAATTCATACTGGAGAGAAGCCTTTCACATGCCAACAGTGTGGAAAGAGTTTCACTCATAAAGACCATCTCAAAGGCCACTTGAGAATTCACACTGGAGAGAATCCTTTCACATGTGATCAAGGCACAAAGTGAACATTGATTAGCCGCGCTTCCACTGTCGGGCCAGAGCTAACAGCGAGCCGAGCCGAGCCAGTGGCCTCGGGCCTCAAGCACCAGGCTCGCGTTTCCACTGCCGGGCCAGTAGCCCACAGCGCTGCCCTAAACCCCGCCCCAACAAGCCTTTCTGGATCAAACGTCATACAATACAACCCAACCCATTTCAGCGGGTATTATGAATTTATTTATAATAGGAAGATAGCATGTATATTAACTCACTGGCCGTGGCTGCAATAGTGTCCCGATTGTCTCGCGAGTGGACGGTGACCCAGCACACCGTACATCAAGTCGAACCATGGAAAGTCCCTTCTCTGAGCTTTGCTTTGTCCATTGTTCGTTTTAATCGCCTTGTACAATATACTGCGTCCGCGACTTTTTTATTTTTTCCTGAACTTGAAGCGTTGCTCGCTGAATGCTTGGCTTAGAAAGTTCAGCATCGATGCATTTTATAACGTCCTCGTTTCTTCATACGCCGTCATTCTTCTGCCCAAATGCTCAGAAGGGCTGGTATCTTCCACAGACCAGTACAGGCGATTCTCCATTTCGAGCAGCGATTATTTTTCACCATATAAAACAGTGAAATGTGCATCTTGCTTCAGATCATAACGTTCCATAACACCGATAAACTCCGCCTTTTACCTTGAGCACGCCTCTAGCCCGAGCTGGCCCGCTTTGACCCAAGGTATTCGACGGGCCAGAAATCATGGCCGTTGGCCCCGAGGAAGCCCCGCTCAAGCCCCGGAAGTGACACTGGAAACGCGACTGGCCCTGGCACGCACCAGCACGGCTCGGCCCTGGCCCGGCAGTGGAAACGTGGCTATTGATTCCCACATGAAGATTAACGTTTAATTGTAATCTGTGCAACCAAATAAATGTGAGACCCCATTTTTCTTCATTGTGTTTTCTTCATCTAGAAAATATGCATTTGTGTGAAATTTAGACTACGCTCATGCCGCAACTGAATGTGTTTTGTTTTGCCCACCTTTCAAAAATTTAGTGGTTGCAGTAATCGCCCTCTAATTTTGACTGTATGGAGGAGTCACTCTATTCCATATAATGATGCCTCAGAATCAAATATTAGGTAAACCTCTGTCTTGCTGTGTAATGTTTGGGGCCTATAGGCAGAGTAGGCAATTGCCTCGGGCTCGGGGTTTGATGAAGGACCTCCATATTGCTTGACAATACTTTAAACGTCAACAAGAAGTGAACGTCACCCAACATCGCTTAGAGCACCTTAAGTCAGGTATTTACAGTCAAGGCTGCTTCAAGGAGGAGGACTCCACTCTTCGAAGACGTCCACGAGCACATGAAGTCGTGGTCTGCACCACTATCGGTGCACGTCTACAGGGACTGTACACAGCTGCCGTCCTTATTGACAATCAGTTCACTGTATGTAATCACACATTTATGCCAAAATTTGTAATATTCATAGTTGCTTTGCCGCAAAGGCGTTAGTGTTAAAAATTAATTGTTTAATCGTTAATTTTTTGTCAATAATTTTATCCCTTAAAACTCATCTTTGATCACCAAAATGACATATTTAAACTTGTTTCCTTGAAAAAAAAATTCTTCATGCCTTAAAATAGCTTGAGTGTATCTCAACACCTTTGCCTCATTTAGTAGACGCGGTTCTATGAGTATGCAAATGAGCCCTGCCTCCACTCACTCACAGCAGCTCAGAGATCCACTCGTTGACGATTACACATTAATCTGACTGGTTACAAGGAAGTTTGTGACTTCAGAAACACCAGTGTAGAGAATTTAAGGATGAACCAAACACAAATGAATCTTCCATTTGATTCATTGAAACAGAACACCACATTCCAAAGTCACAAGACGGCTCCAGCTAGTCTATGCTAACCAACATAGACCCCCCCCCCCCAGAGAAGACTTTTATGGCCCCAGGCCCCAGAGATAAGCCTAAACAGGAAGAACGTTGTCAATGTTCTATAATTTTGAAAGACAGATCTGTTCCGAAATGGTACTGCTCAGGGCCCTAGCCAAGAGGTCACCTGACCCCTGCGACTAACAGACCCCGTCTTTCTTAAGGAGCAAGGTCCCATGAGAAGATGAACAGAACAGACATCAGTAGGGACTACCCGTGACCTCAGGTTGGAATGTCTTTCTTAAACCCCAGAAACTTTACACACCAACACACTTTACATATAAAATACATAAACTCATCCCAGAACAATTCTTGACTGACCTATAATCAAAACTATATAACATAACATAATTATATATTGTGTTTACAACCCCTGTATGTGTCTATTCTGCTTATATCATATATAAGTCATGTGATTGTCATAACTATGAGATGCTTGAATGAAAGTGTCGTGTTTCCTATCATTATGCTAATATATTCTTAATTCAAAAGATGGCTTTAGTGAAATCTGTGTAAAATGTTTTGTATTCTTATAATAGTAATAATGTCTAAACTGTGGCCTCTTGTTCTCTCTGCTAGTGCTGGGAGCAAGGAGATCACAGATAACGCATGATTTACGATAAGAAGAAAATAGAGCCACCTCCTAAATTAAGCCAGTGTCCAATTGGCCAGAACTCATCCTGGAGGTTGGACAAATTTTGAGTTTAAAATCCTAAACCCTCTCTTTTTCTCCCTCTCTCTAACTCTCTCTAAAAAAAACAACTCTCGGCAGAACAAGTCGGGTGGAGCAGACGATGGTTATAGTAACCATGTAGACGCATAGAGACAAATGACCCAAATCAAGATCAGGGTTTAAAACAGCTTCATTCAAGCCATCTAACTCGTCTCACTTTCCTTTCTTTTCCTGCGTTTTCTTTTCCGTTAAAAGTCTCGGTTCTAAGTTAAAGGGGTGGTTTACTGCTTTTTTTCTTTGCATGATTGTGTTTATGGGGTGCAATATAACATGTATTCGTGGTTTTTCTTTTTTTTAAAGTCTTATTTTTCATAAATTTCACTTTTATTGTAAGCTTCTTTCTCGTCTGTCATTTGAACGACCGGTTGACTTCCTGATTCTATGAAACCACTCCCTCAGAAACAGGCAGTGGGCTCAGATTGGTTAGTTTGCGCCGGTGTGTTGTGATTGGCTAAACTGCGTAGCGCACGTTGTCCGGAACCGGCACGCCCCTTGCCTTTACGGGCGTGAGTCTCATGTGCTCCATGTAAACAATGGAGTCGATACTGCCGTATCAGTTTGAGCCAGAATCAGACCCAGAAAGCGGCGATGAAGAGAGTCAAGCAGAACTTCCCCAAACACAGCTGTTACAAAACATTTCTGAATGGTACGTTTTTGAATTATTATTATTCTATTCTTCTATTATTACATAAGAAGTTTGATACCTGTTATACTTGAAAATGCTTACTGCTGGTTGTTAGCTTTTTGAGATACGTTTTTATCTTGATTAAACATTTAATACAAATGATTACATGAGTAATACAGTTTTTTTAAAGTTATTGTTTTATCGATATAATGAACAACCGTTTAGCTATTAACAAAACTTAGTTTACTCTGTGTATCGTTTTCTTAGCATCGATATAACTGGCTACTATAAACAAACACTGTTGACATTGATCACGTTCATGATCAAATCGAAAAATTACGTCATAAAGTAGCTATACATGGCAAATACATTTACAAAATCTATATGATTACCAAAATTTAGGTCCCAAAAAGTTTGTACCGTTTGGCCCAAAAAACACGAAATAGCAAACCAAGTGACTATAAAGCCAGCGCTGGCATTTGTTTACGTTTTTTTGATAAAAAAAAAACCATTACGTCTAAAATTATACAAATACTTTTAAAAATTAACTTTTACAGGGTTTTGGGCCCCAAAAACTGCTGCCTCTGGGTTTTTCGTTGGAACAGCTTTAGGTTTTTTGCAAAAGTTTTTTTTGTGGAATCCCCGGGATTGAATTGTTGGAGATTCAGGAAGCTG
>JAZAVI010001626.1:0-11970 GCA_036326025.1 Chrosomus eos
TCCTCTTAATGTTCCTCATCAGTCATTAAAGAGAATGAAGGAAAACACCAACCTATTTGTTCCTCTGTATCTTCATCTTTTATTCTGCAGGGTTCTTCCTTAATCTCCATCTTTACAATAGTATGTCAGTAGTTTCTCCTGGAGTAATTCCTCTTGCTTGCTTGCTTCTCCTGTTTAAACTTAAATTTAAACTCTCATGAATGGCTGTGGAAGCTTCACTGACTGAAGGAGTGAATTGTGGTCGTTGTTGCTCATTTAGCAGATGATCATCACACTTACAATTAGAGCTGTCACGATAACTACTTTTTGCTGTGCGATATATTGCACCAAAATTAATTGCGATAAACGATATTATTGTAATTTTCAGACCATTTTATGCCACTGATTACATAATGACAATATAATAGCATATTAATGCAAGTACACTGTTTCAAAGAACAAAGAACATTTTATTCTTATTCTATTCAATATTTAGACATTGTGAAATGTGAAAAAATATATCCCAAATAAATAAAACAAGTAAATAAATCATAGCTGTCAACAATGAACATTGAAAATAAGGGAGATTTCCCGATAATAAGGGAGATTTTTTTTACATGATTCTCACCCACAAACTTTAAAAAAAGCACTAATCATTAACAGTCTAAAGAGTTTATAACTACATGTGTGTGAGAGAGAAAGAGTGTGTGTGTGTGTGTGTGTGTGTGTGTGTGTGTGTGTGATCGATCAGAGCGCGCTTACTAGGGGTGCAACGGTACAGATAGCCCACGGTACGGTCCGTACCTCGGTTTTTGGGCCACGGTCTCGGTTCGGTTTCGGTACATGTTTTGTGCAGAAAGAGACTGCTATTTCATCCCAAAAATGTTTTATTTTTCTTATGAGCATAAACAGAATGTCACAGTAAAAAGAAAATCAATGTGTATGGAATAATTAACACTCTAGTCTGTACTGAACAACACTAAGTAATACAACCTCTTCAACTACCACTTATGAAATACAAAATGTAAACAAACACACTTTAGAATATTCAAGTGGATCCCAATTCCAAACCTTGATATATGAAGTGATCAATGTGAAAGAAAAAGTGCACTTTTACCTTTAAACAAACATAAATTAGCTTGTGGTTTGAATTTAAAAAAAGCAGAGCAAAATAATATAATAAAAAAAATATATTATCGGGGTGTCATTGGTTAAATCTTCCCCAGATACAATAGTGCTATTTTCTGATTGGCTAACAACACCAGACGAACAACACCAGAGGAGACGCGTTTGATTCCTGCCGGTTCCACAGTGAGAGCGGTGCGGCCAGAGTTTTGGGCGCTGCGGCATATTAAATATATTACAAATAGTTTTTTAGCGTGAGAAATACAATGTGTGGCGGGAAAGCGTGACAAAAGACCGAAATGAGTGACTGTCACGCTCAATGCGTGACACTTGAGAGCCCTGGTAGTAATACGAGCCAGTGAGTGACAGAAGTTAGCGTGTGGGTGCACAACAGTGATTGATTGGACACGTTAACTTGCGGGAGCGGGCTTTCGTCTGCCTGGACAGGCAAACGCACCTGAAGGCGTGTAAAGCAAAAACTAAAAGGATCTGCGCGAACTCAATGGCGAAACCGAAGTCCCGCGGGACACGAGGATAGATTGTCCCGTGCAGGGCTGACCGAACGGTCCGGGATTTTACCGTGTACCGTTGCATCCCTAGCGCTTACACGCTTAAACCTTGTTTATACGGCAACAATGACGTTGGGTGCGCAAGACCGAGTAGGCTACTTTACTGGAGGTCTAGCAACCCAAGTGCAAGCCACACAGATAGTTGCGTGTCCTGAGTTAACACAATCAGAGCGTAAAAATACGGGATATTTTACGGGAAAATACTAAAACGGGAAGACAGCGGGAAAAGAGCTAAAATAACCGGGAAAAAACGGGAGGTTTGGTTGACAGTTATGAAATAAATACACTTTCGTTAACAAAAAAGTGCAAGGTATCACTAGAACTAGATCAAAACAAGTAGCATAATATTTCAATTTAAACTTTTAAAGCGTCTCACACAAAGGCACAGATGCATCAACAGGACATTTCTGCTGCCAGATTAGTTTTTTTAATTGTTAGGCAGATTCCGAGAAAGGAACATGTGAACCTTGTATATTTAGCTGCATCTCTTTGGCTATATAGCGATCGCTATCCGTGAGTGTGCGCCATTTCGCGCTGTCACGTTTATATTTGCACTGTCGGGAAAAGGCATTTGCAACAGATAGCCTGTCTGGAAGAAGGCCCCTCTCCAACTTCAGCTGCAGTTGTGGTTCCCAGGTTGAAAAACTGGGTGGGATGGTTATGTTTTAGGTGCGATTTTAAGTTTGTTGCCTCTTTTCGTTGTTACTGTTTTAAAACACAGTCGACATACCGGCTCGTTCACGTTACTTAGCTCTCTTCTCTCGTTCGGCTTAAAGCCAAAATGTTCCCACCGGAGCTGAAGATTGCGGCTTTGAAATCAACTGGCTCGCTGTAGATGTCACGAAACAGAACACTTTAAAATGCAGTTGGTTCACGCCTTCTCTTCACCTGACGATGTCCGCTCTCTCTCTCTCTGTGTGTCCGCTCTCTCTCTCTCTGTGTGTGTGTGTGTGTGTGTGTGTGTGGACACGCTGCCTGAGCCCCGCCTCCGACATAGAGTGCAGACAAGATGACAAGAGGCAGCGCGATCAACTAAAATGTTGGTGACATTCATTTTAATGTAAAAATGAATCTAATTATTATTTTTAATAATAAAACAAATTGTCAGTTGCAATATATCGCGGCACAAAAAATTATCGCGCTCATTTCCATATATCGTGCGATAAGTCGATATATCGACTATCGCGACAGCTCTACTTACAATCAGTCTCAATTATTCAGGTGTAAATGTTTTGCTCAAATAGTCGTTTAGAAACAATTACATGATTTATTTGAGACATCAGGACACAATATAAAAATTAATGTCTTTTAATTTTAAATGAAAAATAAATGTAGGGATGCACCGAATATTCGGCCACCGAAAATTTTCGGCCGAAAATGGCCCAAAAGTGCATTTTCGGTTTTCGGCCGAAATACTTTTATCACCGAAACAATACGGCCGAAATGTTGTGATGATGTAAACAGAAACCGCGACCTGCACGTGCTTGTCTGAAGCAACATGTCTGCACGTATTTCAGTTTATATGAGAAAGACTCGCCACGGACAGCGATTTGCAAAACATGTAATGCCGAAAATCCAAACATTCCGATCGCTACGCTGAATATGAGCGGCACAGAAAAGGAAAACGCCTCCGACGCGCGCGTTCATCGACATTGTCAGCGCGGTGTTGGACATCCATGATGAGAGAGAGAGAGCACGCGCGATAGAGAGAAGAGAGGGACGAGCGAGAGGTAGTGCTGTACGAATGCGCTACGGCGCTGCAATCAAATATGATTTTAAATGGGCTTAGTAAAAATATTGTGTACCAGTATGCTCAGTCTAACCGCTCAATGGATCGTAGTAGTCATACAGAGAAAAATTTAAAATGCACTTGACCTAAATGCACTTTGTTTTTATGAGAGAACATTTAATTTTAAAATTTAATGTACAGAGTGGGGTCAAGTTAAACATTTATTTTATGAATTTTATTTTATACTGTGCATTGTTGCAATGTGCTAAATAAACAGTTGAATAATTTGTAATTGAATTATTCTTTGAAACTTTAATATTAATTTATGCAATTGCAATGCCTTGATTTTAGTAAAGTTAGTACACAGTCATAGCCATAAATACTAATAATTGGCATAATTTCTTTCGGTGTTTCGGTTTTCGGCCTTGGTTTCCTCTTTTTTGGTTTTCGGTTTCGGCCAAGAATTTTCATTTCGGTGCATCCCTAAATAAATGTATTAGATACATTTATTAAATACATTATTAGCTAAATAAATAGAAATAAAAAACGATAAAAAACCTGAACATATACAGTATATGCACATATTTAAATCCACAAGCAATGCCAACCAATGACAGAAATAAGCTCAGTTAGAAGAGAAAATAGAATAGATTGTGACTATATTGTATTTCAATAGAACGTCAATCTTGACAATTAATAACTAGTTTGCACAGTTTATATAACAAAGGCTACTGTAGTCTAAAGTTTAATAAAACAATAATAACTAAACTTTAAAAAAGGATGTTTTAAATAATGATACGATGTTAGGTTAATTGTTCCTAGAATATTATACCTGATACCTGTTCAAAGCAAAGGGAGATATTTTCTGTTACAGAAATTGCTTTTTAACGAGTACAACAAACGGCTGGTAGGGACAACCAATCAAAGATTTGATACCAATATTTCATTTGGAAGCCACGTTTCTAGCATCTGAAAACCCGCATTCTTCCATCTAAAAATATATCTAAATTATGACTTATGCTTTCAATGAAAATGCGCAAAAGTTAGTTCATTGTGTTAGGAAAAATAGGAAAAAGTTGGCATTATTTTGTCCCTTATTGGGAGCAGTATGCTAGCTGAAGCCATTTACTTCCAGTCTTTGTGCTAAGCTAGGCTAGCGGTGGGTGCGTCAGACAGAGTTACGGCATGCACGGAGATGAAAAGGGTATGTATGGACTTATCTAACTCTGGGGGATATGGTGAATAAGCTAAGGTCCCAAAAAGTCGGCGTGTTCCTTTCAGTCGGCACGCTCTCTCAGTTTAACTTCATTCAATAGGGTGCCAGATTTCTATAGAGCCTTCCAGGCGAAAACCCGGCTAAAACACACCGTAAACAGGCCTTAATATGTAGCGAAAAAAACACCCAATCTGGCAACATCAGCCACCAGTGTCGCATGCAACGCCACATGCTTCATCAAAACAAAAAGCAGCATGTAGTCGACGAAGCAGCGAGCGAGGCGGCGTCGTATGATCATTTAAGCGAGTTTTATGACAAGGTCGGTGAGGATGGGAAAAATCTTACATTTCTGTGCAAATTTTGCCAGTCGATAAAATAATTGCTGTGTGTGGTTGTATATGGCCTGTGGCAATCTTTTTTTTTTTAAAAAAGAAGCTCGCAGCAACATATGGAAAAAAAGAACTATGAACCAGTTAATTTTTTAAAGTATGAACTATGAACTGAACTAGTTTGTTTTAAAATTTGTGAGCTGAACTTTGAACTAGTTCATGTAGAAAATGAACTTTCCGAACAGAGAGATTTTACCAGAGAGGAACTATTGAACATCAGGCAATATTCTATAGGAACCTTTTCTCCGGTTTTTGCTAACCCAGAGTACTTTGCTGAAATACTGATCGGAGGTGCAGCGGCTCTCCATGGAATCTGGCGGAGACGCAGACGGGGGAAACGAGCAGGAGCGCTAGTGACATTAAGAAACCAGGGACTACGTACCTCGCTTCCAGCCATTCACCTGGCAAACGTCCGGTCTTTGACTAACAAGATGGATGAGCTTCTCCTCCTCAACCAAACCAACCGTGATTTTTACAGCTCCGCCGCCCTGTGTTTTACTGAAACATGGTTATGTGAACGCATTCACGACAGCGCGCTTCAGCTAACTGGTTTCCAACTTATCCGGGCGGACCGGAACACTATGTTTTCGGGGAAAACAAAAGGCGGAGGAATCGCCTTCTATCTAAACAAAGGTTGGTGTACTTATGTTACTGTGTTGAAAAAGATGTGCAGTCCCCACCTAGAAATTCTCATCATAAACTACAAGCCTTCTTCGTTTGAGTTTGAGAACTTCGTTTTCGAGTTCTCTTCGTTTGTTTTGGTCGGTGTTTACATACCACCACAAGCCTTCGTAGCTGATGCAATACAACAGCTTGCCGATCAGATAACAGACGCAGAGAAACAGCACCCAGACTCTCTCGTGATTATTGTTGGTGATTTTAACAGTGCTAAACTCAATAAAGAACTCCCTAAATACAGACAACATATCAAAATTCCCACCAGGGACAAAAACACTCTGGACCACTGTTATACAGTCTTAAAGGATGGCTATCACGCAGTCTCCCAGGCAATGGACAAAACGTGTGATACAGTGTTCTCTTGTGGTGGCGCGCGCGCAAGTCTTCACTCGGACACGCTCTTCAATCTATCGCCCTTGCAGCGGACACTATTCATTCCGGTGAAATCACAAAATAAAATGCACACAAACGTGTGTCCCTGCTTGATATAGACTGTAACCACTGATGAACATATTCGGTTTTGATGAGAGAAAAAAAACTATGCGAGGGCGGATTAGAACCCGTAATCTCTGACACGCTTGGCAAAAGATCTGCCACTAGACGATATATTTTACTTAATCATTATAACCTAAGCAGTTATTCAAAAAGTTTACACGAGCGTATAGGCCAAGCAGTTATTCAAAAAGTTTACACGACCGTATAGGCCTACACGAAAAAAAGCACAACACTTTGTTTTTATTGTGAGTACCCACAAAAAAAAAAGATGCTTAACAGGATCTAATGATGTACAACACTTATATGTAAGATCAAAATCAACAGAGTAATTTGATTCTCTTTTGCACTGATAAGAAAAAAATTCGAGCTCGTCGCACCGGCCGAACCCAGAGGGTTAAGTTGCTGGATGAAGTGAAGGTCCTCCCACTAGGGATGGGCAAATGAAGCCTCATGAAGCACTGAGACTTTCCCCTGAATGTTTCGGGAAAAGATTCAAAGCATCAAGAATGTCGAAAACAGCGCCATATATACAGCGCCGTGTGTGTGTGTGTGTGTGTGTGTGTGTGTGTGTATATATATATATATATATATATATATATATATATATATATATATATATTTTTTTTTTTATTTTTTTTTTTATTTTAGTAAATAAACGTAATCTTCCAAAAGCCTGTAGAGCAGTGGTCTGGGTTCAAAAATTCCGACACGCAAAGTGAAGCATTCACGTGACTGGAAAGAAAGTGAGGCTTTATTTTTCATTGATCACGTGTTCCTCTGAAAACAGTACGCACTCCGGCATGGAGCTTCATAAGAAATTGCACTGCGTACTTTATACATGCTTTGAAGCTTCAGTGTCAAATGTAACATCACTACTTCCCACAAAGCATATATAAGGTCTCAACCAGTATGAACACGCTGAACATGCAAATCTCATTTGATTTCTTTGTGAATGTCATATTTTTTTGTGAAAATCTTTACATTTGCTTCTGAATCTCAATCTATATTTGGAATAATGCACTCATTCACTCGTCAGTTTCAGCTAAAATGCAATGCCCGACATTACTTACTATTATTGGGTTATTTGACACTACTGGTTGCCTAATAATGTTTATGAATGACATCCTGTGAGCGGAGAAGGATCACACGCACTCCACTCCTATTGGTTGTCGCTCCTGAAAGTCGCTCTCCATTTGCATAAAGTTAAACAGATCTCAACTTTGTCACATCACCAGACACGCCCCATCCGGTCGCCAACCGGAAATCGGAAATCGCCCGGTCCCCATTGAAATGAATGGTATGGTGTCGCTTTGTCACTTGTAGTGTGAATGGGGCTTAAAGCAAAATCTTGAGTAGTTATTGTCTTAAACTGTCCGTGGAGTTTGAGTCATCCTGCCGGCTGCTCATTGGCTGCAGCATTTTTTCTGTTTCTTTTTTTGAAGTTCTACATAGATGTAGGCGCAAATTTAGATATACATTGATAAGCAAATTTTCATTCATTCATTTCGTTGACATGGCTGGTGTACCGGAACCACATTCACACGTTTTTTTAGTGGCACACTAAAGACTAATGACAGACTGTTGATCTTTGAAAAAAATAAGTTTGGTTCAGGTTTGAAATTCATTATATCATAGTAGGCCTACCCATAAACAACCTATGGGGCCTACTAATATTAAATCGAATTTGGAGCTGCAATGATTTGCATATCGCGACGATAACCGACCTCATAATCTGAGCTGCTTCAGTACTCAAACACCGCTCGTTGGCAATGGCAAAATGTTTGAGATGACCGATCAAAGTAAGCGTGATTTATGTTCCCAGAAGCGCGAGCCACGGCCACACGCGAATCCCAACGTGACGCTTCACAAGATAAGATGCAAGTGGCTAAACTAAACAGCTGTTTTAATTACGAAAGAAGTTTTAAATGACCGACAGAAATAATCAGTTTGTGAAGACTGTATCAATCAAAGGTCAGCTTCGGGAAGGGGAGGTTTACAGGTAACCTAAAGATAAAGAGACTGACAGAAGAAGAATGAGAGGAGATGGAGATGAGAGAAGGTAGAGGAATAGCCTATTGCATACTGTGCCCAGAACGAGAATAAATTTATTACAATGGATTCCTATTTAAAGTAACACTATGTAACAATTTTCAACCTTCATAATATATTTCCAAGACCCTTGTGATGGTACATTGACTTAAAATAAGTTAAATGACACGTCTGCTATAGCCTGACGTGGTCTGTGTCGCTTTTACTGGAACTATGTAACTTCGGGTTTCGGGTAGGAACCCGACCACAAAAAGAACTACAAAATTTGCCCCGGATGTGAGAGGACGCTGGCGCGTTTTGGCTGCCGCTTCTCACTCTGGACGAAAAAGTTTGTTTACAACAAAACGGTTTTACCTACTGACTTTGTTGGTACCGATGGTATCTGTTCCTGCCTCAAGATCTGGACTGTGTCTTTGCCTGGTCGCCGCATCTGCTGCCTGTCACGTTGTGATTCTGTTGTGACCACCAACTAGCCAGCTCTCGCCTTCGGCCCATCCCCGCTGTGTTCTGCTCGAGCAGTGGATTACAGCCCGGCTACTGGCCGGTCTACACTCCGGAGCAGCCTGTCAGCTATGCGGCTACTGTTTATGACCTTCCTGCTGGCCTCTCTGTGGCTCCTGTCGTCTACGGCTCTGACCATGGCGCTTCGATACACGTCCTTGCAGCTTCTCAAATTCAACCAACGCGCACTTCCTTCACTGGACATCATCTCTACTTTGCAACAACATTGTCTTCTCCGACGTCGCCCGTATATCCACCGAGGCTCCCGACGCAATCTTTCCTACTACTTCAGTGCCGAAAACAGTATTCCATCTTTTTGGTCCAGCCATAGTTCACTCCCGCCTGGACACCGGCGCAACAACAACGCAATCCGCACACGTCATCGCGCACTCTTCACGTGACCTCATCTAACCTCCTGCCTGTCTCAACTTCCGCTACTTGGATTTCAAAACAAAAGCCTCTTAAGACAGCGCTATTCAATACAATATCACTCAACAATAAAAGCCTGCTCCTCTGTGAATTCATCATTGACAATAAATTGGATTTCCTCTGTCTAACTGAAACCTGGCACAAACCCATGGACTACTTTGCATTAAATCAGACCACCCCACCTGGATACTCCATCGACAACCCCCGTCTGGACCGGCGAGGAGGTGGCATTGCAGTTATTTACCGCAGCGTTATTTCGATCCGCCCCATCCCCATCCCGGTTGTATCCTCATTTGAACACTTGGCTTTCAGACTTCCTGGTTCCCAATCACTCACTAGCTGTGTCCCAATGTGAAGGCTGCATCCTCCGAAGACCGCATTTGAAGACCGCTTGGCCGCATTTGAAGGCCGATTGCGTCACAGCGGCGCGACGAAGGCTGTCCCAATTCAAAGGCTGCATCTTTGAAGGCCGCATTTGAAGGCCGATTGCGTCACCGCGGAGTTATGAAGGCTGTCCCAATTCAATTCAGCATCCTTCGAAGGCCGTATTGGAAGGCCGGTTGCGTCATCGCGGCACGACGAAGGCTACCCTGATTCAAAAGCGACGCCAAATGCACCCTTCGTTTCCCCGTGAAAGGAAGGATACATAAATGGATCCTTAGCGGCCTATCCTACCCTGATCTACCCCATAATTCATTGCGCACCGGTGACAACAGCATTTTTAGTGCAGCATTTGGTGTGTAGCCTACAGTTCAAATTCAAATGTTGGCGTTCAACTTTGCATTTTAAAAATACAAAAACCGTTCATTTTTCGTTGTTCAATTACGGGTTAAAAAATTAAAAACGAATGGATGCAAATTTACATGGATTATCAAACTAAAGATAGTAGTTATCACTATTTTAGTGATAGTTTTTAGATTAAAGTATTTGATTTTACTAGTATTTTGATTGACAATCAAACTTTTCTCCAAATACATTATTTGAAATATTTAATAATAGGCTATATAATTCCTTCCATTCGTTTTTTTTTTTTAACCGCTAATTGAAAAACTAAAAATGAACGATTGTTGTATTTTTAAAAGGCAAAGTTGAACACCAACATTTGAACTTTAGGCTACACAAATGCTGCAAAAAAAAAAAAAAAACACCTTTTGCCCCTTTATTAAACATTTAAAATATTCACAAATTACTATGGAAAAAATGTCGATTAGACAGGCCAGATTAGAACCTGTAAATTATATTTTTTTCCGCAGTGCTGAATGAGAAGAGCCATGTCTCTGGAACCATGATTTATGATAATAAATGTGTCTGAATTAATAACGTGGCATTTTAATTGTTCGTTTAAGTGATAATTTCAAGCTTTAGGCTAGGTATATTTTGTTTAAATTCATTTTTGAGACGCGCTTGAGTTCACGGAGATCATGAAAGCGTGATTGATTGTTTTATTTTATTTTACAAAAGGACAACGTTTTCTTGTTATGTGAATTTGGACAAATAAAAGTAGTTGCGAATGATGTAGGCTATTATTCTTTTCTGTATGACCAGAAATGATAGAGTAGGCCTATTTTTCAAGTTGTTTACACTGTTTATAATGCAAGTGTCCGCGGCCGCTCCTTCATGCCATGCAGTGCACGCTCACACTCCCACACACTTGCGTCAAAATCTTGTTTTTATTTGTGATAATTTTAGCCCTGTATTATGACTGACATTTGACGAATTTCTTTGTTCCTTTTTTTGAAAAAAAAAAGCGCATTCTAAATGTGTAGCCTATGTAGGCTAATAATATTATTATCATTTGCGTTGAGTTCACTGAAGACAGTAGGCTGATATGTTAATCATAAAATAATGTATGAATGTTTTATTTTTATATAACCTAATCTTGTGTTTGTGTTATATTTATTTTTTAAATGTGAAGTCTTTTTTTGCTTAGGCTTATTCTATACTGAGCTTTTTCCTCCTATAAAATTTGACTTTAAAGACAAGTGGCCTAAATGTCGTTTTTTAGAAAATTCAAGAAATATTAAGTTTAAACATAATGAAATGCATCCCGCATAAACAGGAGGCCAGGTTGGCACAGACGAGGCCACAAATCCGTGAGTTTACAAACCTTTGGGAACGGATTGGAAAACCCGAGTAGGCCTACTGTAAATAAATTCACCATGGTCCATTTATGTACATAAAAAAAAAAGAATAGCCAATAGCCTTGAACCTTTCATATATAGGCCTATATATATATATATATATATATATATATATATATATATATATATATATATATATATATATATATATATATATATATATATATATATATATATATATGCCTAATGTGTTTTCTTATCTTTTCATGTATTTCATTAGGCTACATTATTTACGTAAATTAACGCCCAATATTTGAACAGTTTAATCCGGCAATTCAGTCAGGCTACGCAGCCTCTGAATTCGACGCAGTAAACCAGCTCTGGCCACTGTTTTGGCTAAACCGAAAACACATGAGTCAAACATCCTCACATGTCCTCCAGTAAAATATAAAACATAAAAATGACAATAGCCAATTCAGGCTCCATAGCTGTTTACTCAATTATAACAAATTAATGATCAGGAGGGCAGCTGTCTCTCGCACTGTTGCTATAGGCGCCAGGAGCGGTAATCGGGAACACCTGGATGCGCAATTAGGAAATCCTACGAAGGCTACATGGTGCGTCCTTCGAAGGCCGAATAGGCTGCATCCTCCGAAGTCCGCGGCCTTCGGAGGATGCAGCCTTCACATTGGGACACAGCTAATGTGGCTGTCATCTACCGCCCTCCCAA
>JAZAVI010001627.1:0-11489 GCA_036326025.1 Chrosomus eos
TCTCAGGATTCTTTTATGAACCAAAAGTTCAAAACAACAGCATTAATTTTAAATATAATCTTTTATAACATTATAAATATCTTTACTTTCACTTTAAAGTAGCGTATTGAGCTCCACAGATCTGGGTTTGTGCCGTCGGATCACCGAAACGGATCTCAGGCATCTATCAGTGCTGTATTAGTCACTCATTATCATTAATGAACACAGGGAAACACTAATGTGGTAAACATGCAGGAGTGATTACACGAGATCTGAGGACACAAAACATCTAAACATCCGCAAATCAAGTCTTGTTTTCTGAAGAAGATGAAAAGGAGAAAATTCTGCTGTTATCTCGGGACGCTACCTTGATGAAAAAAGTTGGACAGAAAGTTGTAACCTACGGAAGCGTATTGCATTCACTTTTATGAAATAATGAGTTACTCATAATTTTGAGATAATTAAGTCATTAATTCAGAAAAACAGAGCAAAAACTTTTTTTCCATGAAAAATTATCTCGTAATTCTGAGATAATTAACTAGTTCATTCAGAAAAACAGAGCAAAAAAATAAAATTCTTAGATAATTAACTCGTTAATTCAGAAAAACAGAGCAAAATAAAATTTCCTTGAAAAATTATCTCATAATTCTGAGATAATTAACTTGTTAATTAAAAAAAACAGAGCAAAAGCTTTTTCCATGAAAAATTATCCTGTAATTCTGAGATAATTAACTCGTTAATTCAGAAAAACAGAGCAAAAACTTTTTTCCATGAAAAAATTATCTCATAATTCTGAGATAATTAACTTGTTAATTCAGAAAAAACAGAGCAAAATAAAATGTCCTTGAAAAATTATCTCGTAATTCTGAGATAATTAACTCGTTAATTCAGAAAAACAGAGCAAAAACTTTTTTCCATGAAAAATTATCTCGTAATTCTGAGATAATTAACTTGTTAATTCAGAAAAATAGAGCAAAAAAAAAATTTGCGTGAAAATTTATCTCGTAATTCTGAGATAATTAACTCGTTAATTCAGAAAAACTGAGTCGTTTTTTTTTCCTCAAGTGAATGCAATACGCTTCCGTAGTAAACTTGCAAACATTGCTATATTAACAATATGGATCATAAATATTTGAAGGAACACATTTGCTTTGATGTAACAGTCATTCTGTTATGCCAAGATTGTACTTTGGAAAGCCAAACATATTTTTTAAAGTAAATGGGTGTCTTCCACACGTGTCTGACAGAAACGAGGTGTGGTTACAAAATATATGGTCACATGACAATAAAAGTGTACAATTGCCAAGATAAAGGTGGTGGCTCAACTTACCCCACTCTCGCCCTATGTGTTTTTATGAATAACATTAAGAAACTGTACTTGAAACTAAATTAATGAGGGTCAATAAATAAATACTGATACCAAAAAAATACCACAAAAACATAACTTTCAACAAACGTTGAATGAAATGAGTCGAGCTTGTATAAATGACTCCAGCATCACTCTCACACAATAAAATCACTTCAGATCCAATTAAAGCTGTCAAACATGATAATGCATTCAGCTGCGGATCCTCATAAAATCACCCAGTTCAGTGAGTTATAATAACCCAGCGCTTGTGTTCGGCCTCACTAACTCCGTGATTTAAACATGACACGTTCCCCTTACTGAGTAAAGTGATTACAACACATTTAATGAAGTGTTAATCACTAATGATTGACTGGATGAAGCTCTTCAACATCAGCATCTCTTATGTAATCGGATCAGACGAGTCAATAAGTTTCTTGAAAACGTCTCGATCTGAAGCTGAGCTGTTCAAACGCCATCAATGATTCCTGCATATAACACACACACTCCTTTATTATACACCAGTGGACTTCAGTATGGGATGTGTGTGGATTTATGATGCTATATATAGTGTATATCTGTAAGATAGGACACGCTTGACCTGTAAACCCAGCCTGGGTAAACCTGTGTTTCTCTTCATACATTAATATCAATAAACCACTGGTTATTATATAACTGGATCTGAATCACTGATATTAGTATTGAAACTCAATGGCACATCATGAAGACATTAACATGAGGCGATAAAAATAGTTTTATGAATATGAATGAATATTTTGAACCCCAATTTCAAAATAATGATAAAAAAACGTTTGCATACAGATAATTTATTGTTATTAATTTTTTTATTGTGAGTTTATTTTCAACTGCAATTTACAGTGCAAAATAATTGTTTAGTATTAGCAAAATACTTGTAAGATTTATTTAATATATGGTAAAAAACAATAAGGAAAAACAATCTAGAAAATGACAAATAAAATCTATAATTAAACAAAATTGGAATAAATTTAATCCAGCAAATTCAATCCTTCATAAATTCACACACATACATTTTGAACATTTTAATAGCCTATATATACACTACTTTTCTAAAGTTCAAAGTCTCTTCTGCTCAACAAGACTACATTTATTAGATCAAAAATAAAGTATAAATGTGAAATATTATTGTAATGTAAATCATCTGTTTTCTATGTGAATATATAGTAAAGTGTAATTTATTCCTGTGATCAAAGCTGAATTTATCATCATTACTCCAGTCTTCAGTGTCACATGATCCTTCAGAAATCACTATAATATGATGATCTGATGCTCAAGAAACAGTTATGATTATTATCAATGTCGAAAACAGTTGTGGAAACTGATGCATTGTATTGTTCAGGATTCTTTGATGAATCGAAAGTTCCAAAGAACAGCAGTTATTTGAAATATAATATTTTGTAACATTATAAATGTCACTTTTGAACATTTTAATCTGTCCTTGCTGAATAAAAGTATATTTCAAAATGCAGGAATGCACAGATGATTCCTTTCCATACATACAAACCTTGATCCCACAATCTCGAGTCTAACCTGTCAAAACACCATGTGTGTGTGTGTGTGTGTGTGTGTGTGTGTGTGTGTGTGTGTGTGTGTGTGTGTGTGTGTGTGTGTGTGTGTGTGTGTGTGTGTGTGATGTCAGTGCTAAAGGTCACCATGTGAAAGCCGCTGGCAGTATTTATTGGCATCTCCTGTCACCTCTGCATCTCTTCTCTTCTCTTCATCTCTGAGCGAGTGACTCACTTCCCATTTCCACTATCGAGTGTCCCTGCAGTGTGAGGATGAGGCTGAAGCTGAAGCTCCCGAACCCGGGTCTGGATGAGCGGATTCCCTCTCACGCCGAGCTGGAGAAGCTGGAGGTGGAGGAGGCTGGAGAACGCCCGCAGTGGGACAACAAAACCCAGTACATGCTGACCTGTGTGGGCTTCTGTGTGGGACTGGGCAACGTCTGGAGGTTCCCGTATCTGTGCCAGAGCCACGGAGGAGGTGACACACACACACACACACACACACACACACACACACACACACACACACACACACACACACACACACACACACACACACACACACACACACACACGCACACACACACACGCACGCACGCACACATTTATCAGCCACACTGGTTCTTCTTACCTGGAAACAAAACTTACACAGGAGAGAGTTAGAGACTTACAAACATTAGATCAAACATCTGGATCTCTTTGAATTGTATTTAAAGCTTCCATGCATTTGTATCGCACTTAAACTAACAAACTCAATATGATGCATATTTGTCAGTTAAGCTAGTTTATTAACTATTTGCATCTATTTGATCATATTCAAATAATCATATTTTTTAAAAATGCATTTATTCAAATTGCTTAGAATCACCATAAATGTGTTCATATGTATTCAGTTGTAAAGTATGAATATGGTTAAAATATGACTAGCTGTGGAACAAGCAATATTCAGTTGTAGATAAAATGCATGAGATTGAAAATTTTTTATTGATGATAAATATATTGACCTTATTGTGTATTTAAAACACAAATCTGACGTTTCATCTATGATGGACAAATATTCATCACATTAAAGGTGGGGTATGTGATTTTCTTTTTTGACCATTTTTTCAAAATCACTAGAAATCCTATTCCTAACCCACTTACAGCCACTGAGTGAGAAGCACTGAAATGAAAATTAAAAAATTAATCATCTGTGGAACGGGCAGGACTCGAAAAACTCCAGCCAATCATTTTCAAGACCATCTAGAATCATTGGACAGTCAGTGCGTCAATCAAACGGTCGTACCATACCCCCCTCCCTCATGCCCCTCTTCGAATGGGTGGAGTGGGTGGAGTCAGGGAAAGAAGGTAGGACCTTTTGAGTTGTGTATTTTTAAAATATGCCGGCTGTTTTGCAAATCACATACCCCACCTTTAAGTTTTGTTTAAACTAACTAACTAACTAACTAACTAACTAACTACAAACACTGACAGACTTGTTCAACAGACTTGTGACACATGTTCAACACAATATCTATTTACATTACAAACTCAACAACATTTGTTTTTTCCTTCTTTTACAATCAAAGCCACTTGATTTGATGTTTTGCATGTAATATAATGACATTAAGACATTTTTATCATTGTTTTAAATGAGCGGTGCATTAAAATATTTGATTTAGAGAACAATTGGCTTGTACATTTTTTTATATCAATGTATTAAACGCAATTCATCTAAAAGTGTTTCTGGGAATAGTAAATTAGTACAACCCATAAACACTCCCATGTTTGATAGTTTTTGAAAGATGGAAGTGATGTAATTCTGTGTTTTCATATGCATATGATAGATCCACAGAAAGAACATTATATACACGCCTCATAAAACTCAAAGGCTCGTAATGGGCTGAATGCAGCCACTTAAAACAATTATAGTTAAACATTAATTCAACATCAGGAGAGCGACAGATGCTTCCACTGCTAATGAGCACGAGATTGATTTCGCTATTAAAACTGGATGGAAAGTTTCCATTCAGAAATGCTGGACGTCTCCATGTGTCCGTTTGCTAGTTTAATATAGAGAAATAATTACTCTTCAAGTGGCTTTTATAGAGTAATTACAGTATATACATCAAGATAAACTTCCTCTATTATACTTTAAATACCTAAAAAATCATTATACTACAGTCACTAATGATTTCATGGTTTATCACTTTCGACCTATAGGTGGCGCAGTTGTGAAATTGATGTGGTGAGGTCAGAGTGAGGTCACAATGACACATGCCAAGTTTGGTGTCAATATGCCAAAGCATTGCAGAGATACAGCCTCAGAGTCATTTTGGCATCATGCCATTAAATTTGTTGATGCGGAATATGAAAATAGTTTCGTCTATCGGCATGAAATCCATACAATTTTGCCGGCATTGTCCGAAGATGATCTGACTTGAATTTGATGAAAATCCGGCAAGCGGTATAAGAGGAGATTGAAAAAGAAGGTTTAGAAAGAAAATCAAAATGGCGGACAGGAATTTCAACAGAATTTGCCAAAATTGGGTTCATGTTCTCGGCAAGACCCGAGAAATCTATTTAGTATCATTACAATAGGCTAATTTAATCAAATGTTATTTGCATTTATGGAAATTTTGTGCCGTTTTTTGTCATGGTGCCGATGACACTTACCAAGTTTCATAACGATACACCAATGTGTTTGTAAAAAAAACAAACTTTTTATGACTAAATTAAAAATGGCCAACAACCAAAATGGCATATGGGAAAATTTGGTCTGGTTTGACTCGGCATCCTGTACTGGATCTAGAGAGACCAGTTTTTGGCCAAAACGATCAGAAGTTTTAAGCAAAAAATTCAATTTTTCATATCTCTAGACCACTAGGTGGCACTGTGCAGAAACTGACAAGGTAGCCTCAGTTAATAGTTGTCATAAGACACACCAAGTTTAGTAAAAATACGTTAAAGCGTTGCGGAGATATAGCCTCACATATGGCATGCTCGTCATCATTCGAAAACAGATTGACAAATTTACTTGAATTCCACAAATTTTTGTCGGGATGGTCTGAAGATGATCTGGTTCAATTTTGGTGAAAATCAGAGCAACAGAAGTAGGTTTTTCAAACAGTAAAATCATGATGCTTGCAACGTCAAAATCATGGGTTCGATTCCCAGTCAAATCAACATGCATGAACTAATATATAAATGTATCAGTCAATCAACAGTGTAAAGTTCCTCCAATTGCAGGGTAGTTGACATAAAATACATCAAAAACGTTTTTATTTTTGGTCTGTGCACCGGCCTTTAACTATGAAATATGTGGGTCAAATTGAACTGCAAACATTATAATCATAATAGAAGTTCAGTACGCACATCCTACAACACGTCAGAGTTTTGACACCTTGCAAGCATGGCTAGGATTGGCTAACGTTTAAATTTTAACGTTTCCAATTGACCCTTCTTAAAGACCCGCCCCCCTTAGTTACTGTCGCTCTGTCCGACAAGCTACGCCGCTCTGGCGCTCTCACACACCATGTTTTTCCGCAGTCAAAAATACATTGCGGAGCAAAGAGGAGACTGACAACACACGGACAGACTACGTTACTTTTCTTCATGTTAATCTACTAACTCTCCTGAGTCCTGACAGCTTTGTTGGACAAAATGGCGGATGGCGAAGTATGATTGGTCAGAACACCTGTCAATCAAGCTCCCTGCGAAGGGTCAATTCTTATCGATTCCTATTTTGATTCCAATATGGTTGAAAAAAATGTAGACATCATTTACATTTAGTCTTATTGCAAAACATTTAATTGTAAGGCAAGGCAAGGCAAGGCAAGGCAAGGCAAGGCAAGTTTATTTATATAGCACATTTCATACACAATGGTAATTCAAAGTGCTTTACATAGGAGAAAATAAAATAATCAAAACAAATAAGAATAATTAAAACAGTTTAGAATAAAAAATAAAATAAGGTACAGTAAAAACAGTCGGACAAACAGTGGCACAGTGCTCATTCAGTAAAAGCATAGCTAAACAGAAGTGTTTTGAGTCTGGATTTGAATGTGACTGTCACGTGTTTAGTCTGTGTTTCTGTATTTGGGTTCATGTTTAGTGGTCATGTGTTTAGTCTTGTGGTTTTGTATGCTCTTGGTTAATTGTTCCCTGTCTGTTAATACTCTTCCCAGGTGTTTCCCATTGACCACACCCTCTCGTTATCATGTTAGCTTATTTAAGCCTGTGTGTCTTGTGTAGTCTTTGTGAGTGCTTAATGTTTGTGAGCTGGTTGTTCTGTTCTAACCTTGTTTCTGAGTTCATGTTTCTGTAGTTTGATTTTGTATGTTTAATAAATAGCCTACTGCAAATGGATCCTACTTTCTTGTTCACCTCAACCGGCCGTGACAGAAGCACTCACCCGACAAAGGATCCAGCAGTTTTTTGCTCCCGCCAGGAGAATCGTCAGATGGATGAGTATGTGCGGGAGTTTTGTGAATTTTGCCAGGAGGTGGATATTGAGGACGCTGCTTTGAAGGACATGTTTGGTCGGGGAATCGACAAGTTTCTTTATTCACTTATGCCGTTTGATACCCCGCAATACACACTGGCACAGTATGTTGGCTTTGCCCTTTTCATAACCAATTCACCATTCAATGTGGGTTCGGTTCAAGGGGAGCCCCACAAGCTCACTTTATTCCCGAAAGCAGTGATCGCAGCGGAGGAAGCTGTCCCGGTGATCGCGGCGGAGGAAGCTGTCCCAGTGATCGCGGCGGAGGAAGCTGTTCCTGAGATCGAGGCGGAGGAGGCTGTCCCGGTGATCGCAGTGAAGGAGGCTGTCCCGGTGATCGCGGCGGAGGAAGCTGTCCCGGTGATCGCGGCGGAGGAAGCTGTCCCGGTGATCGCAGTGAAGGAGGCTGTCCCGGTGATCGCGGCGGAGGAAGCTGTCCCGGTGATCGCGGCGGAGGAAGCTGTCCCGGTGATCGCGGCGGAGGAAGCTGTCCCGGTGATCGCGGCGGAGGAAGCTGTCCCGGTGATCGCGGCGGAGGAAGCTGTCCCGGTGATCGCGGCGGAGGAAGCTGTCCCGGTGATCGCGGCGGAGGAAGCTGTCCCGGTGATCGCGGTGGAGGAAGCTGTTCCTGAGATCGAGGCGGAGGAGGCTGTCCCGGTGATCGCAGTGAAGGAGGCTGTCCCGGTGATCGCAGTGAAGGAGGCTGTCCCGGTGATCGCAGTGAAGGAGGCTGTCCCGGTGATCGCGGCGGAGGAAGCTGTCCCGGTGATCGCGGCGGGAGGAAGCTGTTCCGGAGATCACTGCGGAGGAAGGTGTTCCCGAGATTAAGGTGGAGGAGGCTGTCCCTAAAATCACAGAGGAAGGTGTTCCCGAGATCGGGTGGGAGGAGGCTGTCCCTGAGATCGCGGCAGAGGAACCTGTCTCCGAGATCGCCGCAGAGAAAGCTGTTCTTGAGATTACGGCGGAGGAAGCTGTAACTGGGAGTGCGGAGGAGAAGGCCGTCCCTGGATTCGTTGTGGAGAGAGAGGCCGAGTCTGTTCTTGAGCACGCCGTGGAGGTCGCTCTCGGGTT
This sequence comes from Chrosomus eos, assembly GCA_036326025.1. Taxonomy (NCBI): domain Eukaryota; kingdom Metazoa; phylum Chordata; class Actinopteri; order Cypriniformes; family Leuciscidae; genus Chrosomus; species Chrosomus eos. The sequence continues at coordinate 8,423 of JAZAVI010001627.1, forward strand.
TGTTCCCGAGCAAGCCGTAGAGGTCGCTCGAGAGTCGGTCTTGGAGCACGTCATGGAGGTCACTCTCAGACTTGACCCGGAACAGGTGGAAGAGGGCGCCACAGAGTTTGTTCCTGAACTGCCTGCCCCGCCCTGGTTGCAGGCACAGTTTATTTCATTGTCTTGTCCCTCCCACCTCCCTCTTGGACTCCCTCTGTGTCACCACCACTTGGGATTTATGTTTGTGGAGCGTCTGGTATCCGCTCCATAGAGGAGGGATTCTGTCACGTGTTTAGTCTGTGTTTCTGTATTTGGGTTCATGTTTAGTGGTCATGTGTTTAGTCTTGTGGTTTTGTATGCTCTTGGTTAATTGTTCCCTGTCTGTTAATACTCTTCCCAGGTGTTTCCCATTGACCACACCCTCTCGTTATCATGTTAGCTTATTTAAGCCTGTGTGTCTTGTGTAGTCTTTGTGAGTGCTTAATGTTTGTGAGCTGGTTGTTCTGTTCTAACCTTGTTTCTGAGTTCATGTTTCTGTAGTTTGATTTTGTATGTTTAATAAATAGCCTACTGCAAATGGATCCTACTTTCTTGTTCACCTCAACCGGCCGTGACAGTGACTACTGTAGGAGCACATCTGATCTCTTCTGGAAGCCGGTTCCAGCTGCGGCTGGCATAGTAGCTAAAAGCAGACTCTCCTTGCTTAGAGTGAACCCTTGGTATTTCTAACTGATGTGATCCTAATGATCTGAGTGATCTGTTGGGTTTATAGTCAGTGAGCATATCTGCAATATATTGAGGTCCTAGCCCATTGAATGATTTATATACCAGTAATAATACTTTAAAATCAATCCTAAATGTAACTGGGAGCCAGTGTAAAGACCTGAGGACTGGTGTGATATGTTCATATTTTCTGGTTCTGCTCAGAATCCTGGCAGCAGCGTTCTGTATGAGCTGCAACTGTCTTATCGTCTTTTTAGGAAGGCCAGTGAGGAGTCCATTACAATAATCCACCCTGCTGGTGATGAAAGCATGCACAAGTTTCTCTAAGTCTTGACTGGAAACAAAGCATCTAATTCTTGCAATATTTTTCAGATGATAGTATGCTGATTTAGTCATTGCTTTGACATGACTACTGAAACTAAGGTCTGACTCTAGAGACACACCAAGATTCCTGACTTGATTTGTAGTTGTTAGACCCCTAGAGTGAAGGTATGCATTCACCTTGAGAACTTCATCTTTGTTTCCAAACGCAATGACTTCAGTTTTGTCTTTGTTTAACTGAAGATAGTTTTGGCGCATCCAACCGTTTACTTCATCAATGCATTGGCACAGGGAGTCAATGGGGCTGTAATCGTTAGGCGATAGGGCTAAGTAGAGCTGTGTGTCATCTGCATAGCTGTGGTAAGAGATTCGGTTCTTTCTCATTATTTGGCTCATTGGGAGCATATACAGGTTGAATAGGAGTGGTGCAAGAATTGAGCCCTGGGGGACTCCGCATGTCATGGATGTCCACTCAGACTTATGGTCTCCTATACTCACATAATAACCTCTCCCTTCTAAGTAAGACCTGAACCATTTTAGGACTATCCCAGAAAGCCCCACCCAGTTTTCCAGCCTGTCAATAAGTATGTTGTGATCGACAGTGTCAAATGCAGCACTGAGGTCGAGTAGTGCACTGATAATTTCCCTCAATCAGTATTTAAACGAATATCGTTTATTATCTTTATGAGCGCTGTCTCTGTGCTGTGATGCGATCGGAAACCAGATTGAAAATTGTCAAAGTATCCATTCAAGCTTAAGAATTTGTTCAGCTGATTGAAGACAACTTTTTCAATGATCTTGCCTATGAAAGGAAGATTTGAGATCGGTCTATAATTGCTTAAGATGGTCTTATCAAGATTGCTCTTTTTCAGGAGGGGCTTGACAACTGCAGTTTTCAGGGAGTTTGGAAAACTCCCAGAGAGAAGTGAGGCATTTACCACTTCTAGGAGATCTGCTTCTAAGCTGTTTAACACACTTTTGAAAAAAGATGTGGGAAGTGCGTCAAGGGCGCAGGTTGATGTTTTAAGGTGCTGTACGGTTTCTTCCAAAATTTTGCCATCAATTTCTTCGAAAACAGACATAGTAACTACTTTCTCAGGTAGTGGTCTGATCTGTTTGACCCCAGCACAACTCAAGGATGAGCTGATCACCTTTCTAATATTATTGATTTTCTCAGAGAAGAAAGAAGCAAACTCACTGCACTTGCTGTCTGAGAGCATTTCACTGGGAATCTGGCTTGGGGGGTTTGTCAGTCTCTCTACAGTAGCAAAAAGAGTGCGTGTGTTGTTTAAGTTGCTGTTTATAATATTTGAGAAGAAAGTCTGTCTAGCTTTGCCTAGTTCCATATTAAAAGCATGGATGCTGTCTTTGTAGATGTTATAATGGACTACAAGTTTTGTCTTCCGCCACATGCGCTCTGCTCTTCTGCATTGTCTTTTCATATTTTGCACTGCTGTTGAGTTTCTCCAAGGTGCTTTTTGTCTACCACTATTCTTCCTGACTTTCACAGGAGCAATATCATCAATTACACTTTTTTTAATTGTAGCTGAAAATCATGAAATATAATCAACAGGCTAAAGAACACTTTCACAAGGAGCGTTTGCCTGTGGTTTAAAAACACCATAGAACAACAACTAGCCGAACTAATATAGATTTCAAGCATTATTAAAGACAATAAACACTCAGGAATTAAAGATGAACAAAGAGATACAACTGAACAAAGATACGATTGAAATAAACAGGTAATTTTCAAACAAATAAATCTTCAGGTACAGAAATTAATCAAATGTAAAAAAAACACTGCACTTTATAAATAAAATATACATTACAAATATAGTGACAAAAGTTATTCAGTCAAGAACGAGTATATTTTATTTTTCAATTAGTGTTATTATAGAGACGCAGGAATATTAGGCTTCTGTCACTTTAAGAGCTGCACTGATTCAATTCAATTCAAATTTATTTATATATCTCTTTTCACAATACATATTGTTTCAAAGCAGCTTTACAGAAAGTGTATTTTCAGAAATGTACATAGAAATCG
>JAZAVI010001628.1:0-11806 GCA_036326025.1 Chrosomus eos
AAAGCTCCAGAACTTGTTCGACTCATCAATGTTTTGTAAGTTGGTATGGATACCATGGTCCAGATTTTCGCCTCATGTAGGGAACCAATCACAGAACGGGGAGGGAGCAGCAAGACGATGACGTCATCTATGTTGGCTATGAACTACGTACAGGCGCATTTGATAGACATTGCACCCAATAAACGGCGCCGGGCATTCGTAAACCACGCCTCAAATACGAGAAAACGTACATGTGGTTCCCAGACCCAATACTCAACGAGAATTGGGTCTGGCGTTAGCCAGGCTAGACTTGTATCTTAAAGTTGGAAAAATCAAGTCAAGACATATGTTTATGTAGAGAAATAAGCTCAAAATTAGGCATTTGAGATGTGACCCAAGTCTGGGTCTGGTCATGACATAACGACTGACATCTGATAGCAGTGACAAATGTTGCATTTCATTTCCTGTGGCTGAGTGTTAAATTAGGCTGGTGTCTCATTATAATTCTGCTCTCCTCGGCCTCGGTCGCTAGAGCGCTGCCTCTCAGCAGATGGTGTCCAATGTGAAATTTATCAGCGAGTCTCGGGGAACGTGGACACGTGCTCTCTGCCCGCTCAATACACGATGTGCATACTCAAGTGAGAGTGGCCCATTTCTGTACTGAGGAAATGTTAAATGCTAATGAGGGACTGGGCTGATCTCAGTTAACCCCTGCGTGAGAATGCGGTCCTTTACACACATGCTATCAGACTGATTCTGCTGCTTTCTTTAGGAGAAACTGCCACCGATGATTATCAAAACATATCTGAAAGGGATAGATAATTAAGATTCATTTTCTCACTCTCATGTGTCACTACTAGTGGTCCACGAAGTATATAAATCAAGTATTGGTAATTGCAGTTAAAAATAAGCTGTTGCAAGTCAGTTCAGTGTTGATTCAACGTAGTTACATTTTTAATTTGATGCAGCTATAAAGCAGCTCTACAGAAGACTAGAATTTAGTTCAAGTATTTTTCCTCATCCAATTGTGTCAAACTGATGATATTACTGCATATTAAGCGTCAAATCACTTCTGAAGACTTTGAATGTAATGCAGAAATCATGTGTATGATAGACTACTTTTATGGCCCCATTCACTTCCACTGTATGAAAAAGAACAGGTTAGACACTGTTAAAGGCACAGTGTGTAAGTTTCACCACTAGAGGTCGCTTATTCAAAACAATAAAGGCGTAGCGTGAGTGGAAAGAGGAGCAGGCCTGGGACTTTTTACGTTGCTGTTTTCATTACTCTTACATGCTGTAATCAGCCACTGCCGCTTCTTTCGTTATGTTGTTTATGTTAAATACAATTAAAGTAACATTTCCCACCTCCTCCTTCCCTGAACTTTGTTACAGTTACGTTTGATCACTTGTATTGATTTAAAAAATACATATATTCTAATGAAATAGCCGTGAGTGCTGAATTACTAACACAGGTCACTTTATCTGACGAATTCAAATTGAGTAACACAGCGATGTTTTACTTTAACTTATCATAAAAAATACATTTTATAGTGTCGAAAGTTGTTATAACATTACTTAGTCCGTTCGCTCGTTGGCTCCTACAAGAAACGTGTTGCACACTGCAGTAAAGCTAGATCGATATTACAATATCATATTAATTATAGCTGGATGGCTTGTGTTGCTAAATGGCATGCAGTTAATTGTAAAATATATTGTATGGTAGAGAAATGCTGAATTAATGTTACTACGAAAATAAAGCTCTTTCTGATTGACTCTCCTGAAAGAAAACTGTTGTTTATGACTATGGTACAAACATGTTACTCGTGGTAAATCAATAAAACAAGCGTTTCAAACAATAAGACTAACAGTGTTGAGCTGTATAACAATGATTCATTATATAAATGTATTCAAACAGGTGTACTCTTGTCTAATAAAACATATATTAAATTGTATTTAGTTTTTCCATGGTTTCTATGGAAGTAAAACTGGAAATCAAGGGTAACGTGAATATGATCGCAATGACACGGGCCGCTACAGTAGTTAAAATTGCTCATTTCACTTCATTTAAACATAGTTGGAAACATATGGGATAATGTAAGTCAACAAAATGTATAACATTTTTCTAGTGGTTTTGGGATATTTTGTGCCTTTAAATTTCTCCCTTCGTGTCCCACATAAGAAGGTCATACGGGTGAGTAAATGAGCACTTTCCTCTAAATTGAATTTTCCATTATGTCTCCCAAAGGCAAAGAGATTCTTGTTTTGCAGTCTTGAAAGCTCATAAATGAAATGTCTGTGCAAACTGCATTGGTTTATTTATTTGGTTTGTGCTCGCTCGTGTCTAATGAAACGGCTGATAGAAACCACTGCAGGATCAATTTGCACTGTTGTACAATTCTGACAGACTGTTAGCAACACTTGGAGCAAACACCAGCCAGCAGGACACGCTTTAGTGAGTCTGTCTGCCAATCACAGTGAAGAACAAGCTAACGCAAACCTGTCCACCACTGCAAAAGAGGGAAAATAGTGAATACAGGGCAGAAAAAAAAAGTAATTTAGAGCACAGGACAGCGTGATACAGGACAAGCTGTTCACACACATTAATCAAATGCAGCAATTCCCACAGCCGTTCACTCCCCACACAGAAGCGACGTCTCGTATGATGGTCTTGAAGGTGAAATACACACTTCTGAAGGTAAAACATGAATGTCATGTCAGGAAAGCATTACTTACTTTATTGGGCTGTCCGAAGAAGGAGTTGTTGGCACATCTCTGGTTGATGACGTCTCGTATCAGATGCTTCTGGCCGTTGTAGGTGGTCAGTATACTGATGCGTTCAGCGGGGTATCCCAGCAAACGCATGTACATGAACAGCGCCACTGAATACTCGGCCTCTGCCAGATTCTACACACACACACACACACACATACACACGTTACATGGATTCAACATCTCTCAGTATACAGTTAATAATGTCACTGCTGACCATCTCAACCTTATAAAGCCTAATGGATCATACGTGAAACGCAAATCACCAACATGATCAACATTTTGCTGAAAACCTGTCGCATTCAATCTCCTCCAGTCCTTCTGTCTCTGACTGAGAGTTTAGACTCTTTTATCAAGTAAAAGTCTTTTAGTACAATTGTTCAAACGTCCTCCTTCAGCTCGAGCTTCACGAGTCTTTCTGTGTCAAATCTGCCCTGGTTTATCAAGGAAACGCAAGAATAACTTCGATATTGTTAGTAATGGTTCAAGATGAACATTTACTGGATTGAAGCAACTAAGATTTACTTGATTATCCATACATTTAATTTTTTTTTTTTTTTAAATCATGTTCAAATGTGAGTCTCAAATACAATCATCGGGCTTTTGAGGGAGGTTTATTTGCTCATCTCTCAACCATCATTGCATTTTATGTTTTAAAACTGCAGCTTTGATCATAAAACTAAGCATTTAAATATCATCTTACTCGAAGACATAATTGGCAGATATAGAGTGACGTTGATCTCACTGATTTATATTACAAGCATCAGAATTCCCTCTTACTTTTTGGCCATATAAATATCAGCATCTGCACTGAATTGCATGTTTGCTCAGTTTGGGGCTCTGAATAAAAACTGTGCTTTTTCCCCCCTGGAGTTTGAGCTCTGTATCCTCACTGCATCAGATTACATTCACCAGCAACTTTATTAGGTACACCTGTTCAAATGCACTTTAAAGGAGTAGCTCACTTTAAAGGAGTCATAATGTGGTATTAACTTTGATACCCACGCTCTACTATAGTCATTTCATGCCCTTCTAAAAAAGAAAAATTGGAAAAAAATAAACACAGAGCTCGTTTGACCCTTATTTCTGAATGCATTATTGTCTCGCGAGATCTGATGCGAGGTTTTGGCTGTCGTGGACGGTCATTTTAATAATGCAAATGAGGGGCGCGTTGATTGGTGGCAGGAAGGAGGGGGCTTGACACCGCAGGTAACTTCAGCATATCATTCCAAAATGACATCATGGCGCAAGTTGTGAATGAACCCGACCTGGCCGCGACCTACGGGATTCAACCGTATATGTTTGAGCCAGACTCTGAACCAGAGCTGGAAACGGAAGATGAACAACTGTCAATGGAAGGACGTCTACATCAACATGTCTCTGAATGGTAAAGACATTTTTTTTGACTGAGACATACATTAACATCAGTAACGAGCTAAAACGTTTTTTGCTATTTTCTCCCACATAAGTTTAGCTTTAATTTAATGTAGATTACATTAACGGAGATGTAGTTAGAATGTGGATTATGACAGTCAACCACAGAGCAACTCGCGTGTGCACTACGTTTCTGCATCTTTCTTGACTGAATATGATGGGGAGAGGGGCAGGGCGGGCCTCCTCTGCGGTGTCCATGTATGGTATATCCGGCCCCGTCTTGACGTCAAGTCGGGGGAGAAATTGAAATCTCGTATTTGAGTGCGCGTGCACGTTGGCTAGTTTAAGAACCCTGGGGTAAACAAACGCTTCACTTTTGAATATCGGCATCCCGGCCAATGTATAATCGTTAGTCAATCATAACATACATTGATTCTCATGGAAAAGTGAAAATTGCACATTATGACTCCTTTAAAAAAAACTTTTGCTGATAATTTACTCACCCCCATGTCATCCAAGATGTCCATGTCTTTCTTTCTTCAGTCGAAAAGAAATTAAGGTTTTTGATGAAAACATTCCAGGATTTTTCTCCATATAATGGACTTCATTGGGAGCCAAACGGTTCAAGGTCCAAAAGACAGTTTCAGTGCAGCTTCAAAGGGCTTTAAACGACTCCAGACGATGAATAAGGGTCTTATCTAGGACCCTTCGAGTCATGACTCGAAAAAAGATTTGTTAATTTTGATGAACGAGTTCGACAGGACAGTCACAAACGCTCATCACAGAACAGAGCAAGGCGAGCATTTGTGCTAATAAAACTTAAACTTTTTTATTTATTTTTTAAATGAGCGATGGTTTCGCAAGATAAGACCCTTATTCATCGTCTGGTGTCGTTTAAAGCCCTTTGAAGCTGCACTGAAACTGTCTTTTGGACCTTGAACCGTTTGGCTCCCAATGAAGTCCATTATATGGAGAAAATCCTGGAATGTTTTCATCAAAAACCTTAATTTCTTTTCGACTGAAGAAAGAAAGACGTGGACATCTTGGATGACATGGGGGTGAGTAAATTATCAGCAAAAGTTTTTTTAAAAGTGAACTACTCCTTTAACACAAATATCTAATCAGCCAATCACATGGCAAACTGAGCATCAGAATGAGCAGAAAGGTGATATAAGTGTCTTGGTTGTTGGTGCCAGAGGGGCTGGTCCGAGTATTTCAGAAACTGCTGATCTACGGGGATTTTCACACACAACCATCTCTATAGTCTACAGAGAATGGCCTGAAACAGATCCAGAAAATATCCAGTAAGTGGCAGTTCTGTGGGGGAAACGTTTCGTCGATGCCAGAGGTCAGAGGAGAATTGGTTAAAAAATAAATACAAATTCTAACAACCATTTCATATGTCAGGCTTTACAGGGTTAAGATTTAACATGTTTTCAATAAATGTCATATTAGATTTGTTTATAATGTTGACATGAGGGTGAGTGTAAATGACGACAGAACAGGTTTAGAGTTGATCTGAGCATTATTTCACACACACAAAAAGAGAAATCAAAGCAAGTAAAGAAAGCAAGACCGTTAAACAGACACGACTGACTGATCCTGGTTAACATTATTGATTATCGGAGTGAACTGCTTCAGGAATCACATGCTCTTTTAAAGGACAACAGGTCAATGTTGCACCATAAACCAATTAAAGAAGCCTGGAGCATGAGGAAACACAGCCTGAGTGTAGAGACACATCATAAACCACGAGTGCTCACACTGTGTCCATCTCTGGCTCCACACGAGCCCAGTGGCTGATGGACAACTGGACATCCGGTTAGCATTTGAATTAACATGTTCAGCATGTCCACACACACTAGTAAATGTTCAGATACAAGTCTGAATGTGTTTACAGTCTTGTATGCAATAACATCCTTTTTTTGTTTGAAAAGATTTAAATGACTACATTTAAAATAAAGCTCAACAGATCATGTGGACTAGTTTTAGCTCTTTATTTACATCCTATTCAATTTATTTTACATAATTAGTTATACTTTCTGAAGTTGAAGTATTTTCTAGAAACACATGAACGGCATGTGAATACTAAAACTGGAAAACCCAAACAGGAACACATGTAAACATATTTCTTTCTAGGTTAACTAATAATCTGTTGATCATTATATAATGTCATAGTGTTTAACGTCATGTTTTATTTTTATTATTTAAATGATCAAAAAACGTATGAGGTATTACCAACAACCCTAAAAATAAAGTGAAATGACACTACTAACTAATTAACTATTCTCATGACCTAATTTGACTATCAAAAATGTTTGGACATTCAGTATGGTTCAAATGGGCTTCTTGCACGTAACTAATTCCTTACCGGAAATGCGGCCTCGTCTTTTCTGGCGCTATTCTACACTATGAGATGAGATGTTTACAAGAGTTGCCGAAACTTACAATAACGGACGTATATCGCCTTTGTAAGTCCTCCTCCAAATCACCTACCAGCAAATTAGAGAGAAGGGCTTTAAAATGTATGCCTCTTCATATATCCACGGATATGAAGGTAAGCCTATATATCTCAAACTTTATGGCTTACGTTAGTTTGCTAGCTTACATTAGGCTAATACACAACCCCGGGCTGACAGAATATGCGTGTTATAATGCTGTACTGTTTTCTAGTATTAGGTGGAAAATGTCTACGTTGTGTATGTACGCCTTCAGACAGGAAGAGAGCGAGCCGTATTTACCCGTTGCGGACATGACGTCAGGTTGCTATGTGCAAGGAGCCTATTTGTCCCGATTACTTTTTTATATATTACAATCATATTTACGAGTATATGCACATCAGACAGTCTGAAGACAAACGAGTGTGTAGAAGGTGGAAGATCTTGTAACTTTAAAAGGCCACAGCTCCAGTAGGACACTAATGAGGGAACACACTAATAAGAGACGCTGCTTCAGCGGCCGCAAGCACTGACTGCGCAAACAATGGCTTTCTTATTGCTCTGTCAGAGGCTAATTCATACGGCCCATTAGATCTGTGTGTGTGTGTGTGTGTGTTGGCATGGATACTGTAATGAGGACAATTCTCTCCAGGATCCTAGTAAACAGTAGCAGGGGCACATAGCCGGACTCATGTGACACACACACACACCGTGTGCATGCCGTACGCTCGTCACTTAGGAACAATGAGCTTCAACATGAATCTGCCGGGATTCACTAAAAAAATCCCTGCCGTGAAAGTCATGCCTAGCCCTTTATTCAACTTGCACATGAACATTAGTGGGTGTTTCTTCGACTTCATGCCTTTATGTCCCAGTTGAGTTTTGTACATGACGGTCATATTGAAACTTTATTCCATGCCTTCAAATAAACTTTTGCTATTTTTGCCTAAATATTTTGCCTAAAAAAATTTTTTTTACAAATGATGAAAAAAGTGTGCAATTGTTATTTATTTGTTTTTAAGATAAAAGTGCTGGAAATGATGGTTCAGGGGAGAAAGTGACCCATGTGTATGTCACATAACCCGCTCACCTGATAAAAGTACGGGTTGGGTTCTGATTCGCCCACGCCGTTGAAGTCCTCCACGTTCACGAGCTGGAAGTCGTACGTGAACCCGGGGTTGGGTGACTGGAACTCGGGCTGGAGCTGAACATGAGGGAGGTTGCCCAGCTGCTTATAGCGCCAGTTATACAGGTTACACAGACTGCCAGAGAGAGAGAGAGAGGGGCAAAGTAGGACACTTCAGAGGAGAGGACATCTGAGGACACACAGCTCTGAACCCTAGAGCGTCTAACTAAACAGCATGCTAAGGCATCGAGCTTGCACACCAGAAAGGAAGACAGCATCATGTTGCCTTCTGAGATAATGTGCTCTGGATTACAAGTTAAAATAAGCAACAACAAAAAAAAGAACAAAAAAAAAAATCAGGATCATCTGCAGTGCCATGTAAGAAGAAAAAATCAAGATGGCGGACGAGTTGAGAAAAATGAATGTAAACAGAATATTTCATCAAAAGGGCCTAATAAGAAATTACTAATAAGAAATAGTTTAATATAATAATAAAAAAAGTACCAAATTAGCTATTTTACCAAATATGTGTATTTTCTGAGTGTTGCTGCTCATTAGAATGTGGTCTACAAGACGACACATTTTCAAGTTATTTTAGTATTTTTATATACTATTGTTAGTTAGTTGTATTTATATTTATATTATATATGTATACTATTATTTATATTGATCAATTTGTTGAATAATAAAGTAATAAAGTGTTAGTTTTAGTCATTTTAGTACTTATTTTGCTTCAGTTACTTGGCAGGGCATCATTTCAAATTTTAAGTTTAAACTTTTCATTTAATATTTATTTCAGCTTTATTTAAATTAGAGAAAGTGAACACAATAAGAACCCGGCAGGCGAGGTCATGTGAGGTGGAGCACACTGACCTGGCCCGCGCTCTGCCCTGGGCATCCAGGTCCACGGTGGGGACCCCCAGACGCACGAAGCGGGTGAAGAGCGACTGCTCCATGTTGGAATATTTCTGAAAGGCCATGTTCTTGATGACAGGAGGCAACTGATGATGATCACCTATCATAATCCAGCGCTTGAGTCGACTGTAGCCGTCCTCTGGGTTCTGTGTGACAAGAGCAGAACATTTACGAAATTTAGTGTGGAAAACCTTATTTCTAACTAGATGTTTACTATATTTTATTTTTGCATTAACCCTCAGAGACCTAAGGGTATTTTTACAATAAATTTTCCGTCTGGTGTTATTCACTAAAAAAGCTTGTAAAACATCAACCCTTTTGTGCACAGACAATTGACACACCTCTGTTTTTTCAGGACAAATTGAACTTTCAGCATATTTGTGTTACATTGATGTCACCTGAATGTAAAATAAGTTATGGGACCATAAAGACAAATTAAAAAATAAATCGGAAATTGAATCACTCAAATATTTATGGAAATCACACACAAATAAATAAAAGCTAAGCAAATTTCCTCTGGAAAACAGTTTGTTCATGTCTTTGGAGTCCTGGAGCACAGGAATAAACATTATAACTTGTACAGAACCAAAACTATTTACATTTTTCCAAAAGAAGTCCAGGCGCTTTCATAAAATTCACTGGTGCCAAGCCTCAAAACAGTTCCTATCAGCAATCACAAAGAGGGCCACATCACAGGCTTTACATTTATATTTTATTTATTATTTTATTTATTCTATACTTTTTATACTTTTATACTACATTTATACTTCTATAATACTTTTTTACAGTAAATAAATAAATGGCACTTCAGCTGGGTCTATCCTGGTAATCTAGTTCCTCATCTGTCAAAAACCTCTGTTCTCCTGAAAATCCATCATTCAGCGCTCGATTTAGATCTATTTCTCTGTTTCTCTGTGAAACCTGCGTCTCCCTGCGTGTCTCTCTCTCTCTCTCTCTCTCCACTTGGCTTGTGCGTGCGTCATGACAAAGACGCACCCAATGTTTACGACGGATCAGCCTGTAATTGGTCAAAAAACATCACGTGGATATCCAAAATGGCAGCTAGCATCGAGCTAGCGGCAAATATGACGGAATATTTACAAATTATGGACTTCAAGTGTATCAAAGTTGGATATAAACGTTTGGATTTATTGCTGAAAAACTCCGAAAGTATGCACAAGTTCCAGGCTGGATAGAAAACCTTCTGTAAAGGCTAGAAAGACACCAAAGACACCCCCGTGATGGCTAGCTCGTTAGCTTTCTGCTGGAAAAAACGGTAAGAAAATCCATAAAACTGTCAGCGAGTTATATCATAATTTCTCGGAGCTGATGTGTGGCGTCGTCGACGATGCCGTCGGGCTCAGAGGGTTAAAGTGCCCCATAATGCTTTTTCGAATATGATCTTTCATGTAGTGTGTAATAGAGCTGTTTGTGAATGTAAAATGTCTGCAAAGATTTAAAGATCAAAGTGCACTACAAATATTATTATTCAGAAGCGATTCTGAACCGCCTGAAATGAGTCGTCAGTAATTCCACTCTCACATCCTGTTATATATCCTAATAACAATGTAACTTAGACTGTGGTCTTCATTGGTTGCCTGCAAACAACGTCTACTTTGCTCCGCCCTCAAACACTGGTTGTAGCTGAGACTGGAAGAGTTTGGTTCAGGTTCTTCATGTCGAGAAGACACTGTTTTCTGTTTTGCCAAAGCAAATCCACATGGTTTCACTTCCTGTTATATATCTTCATAACAATGTAACATATGCACAATGTCAGCCTGTAGTCTTCATTGGCTGCCTGCGAGCCATCTGACCAATCAGAGCAGAGTAGACCAATCACAACAGACTGGGTCATCTGACCAATCAGAGCAGAGTAGACCAATCACAACAGACTGGGTCATCTGACCAATCAGAGCAGAGTAGACCAATCACAACAGACTGGGTCATCTGACCAATCAGAGCAGAAAAGACCAATCACAACAGACTGAGCCATCTGACCAATCAGAGCAGAGTAGACCAATCACAACAGACTGGGTCATCTGAGCAATCAGAGCAGAAAAGACCAATCACAACAGACTGAGCCATCTGACCAATCAGAGCAGAAAAGACCAATCACAACAGACTGAGCCATCTGACCAATCAGAGCAGAGTAGACCAGTCACAACAGACTGGGTCAACTGACCAATCAGAGCAGAAAAGACCAATCACAACAGACTGGGCCATCTGACCAATCAGAGCAGAGTAGACCAATCACAACAGACTGGGCCATCTGACCAATCAGAGCAGAATAGACCAATCACAACGGACTGGGCCATCTGACCAATCAGAGCAGAGTAGACCAATCACAACAGACTGGGCCATCTGACCAATCAGAGCAGAATAGACCAATCACAACGGACTGGGTCATCTGACCAATCAGAGCAGCGCAGGCTCTCGGAAAGGAGGAGCTTAGAGATACAGAATCTTCAAACGAACATTTTCAGTTGCATAACTTTTGCATCAATCATTTAGAATTTCGTTTGATGCGATGGCTGTGTGGTTGAAATGAAAGTTCCTCTAATCTAAACATTATATAATAATAAAGAAAAACAAACAATATTTGAAGCAGAGAGAGTGTGTTACCTGCAGCAGCAGAGGGATGAAGGTCTCGATCTCCAGGATTTGAGCTGCCTCCTCCATCAGGATATTATCATACTAGAGAAAGATCACGTGACTCAGTATTTATACAGCAGACATTAACGTGTGGACTTGCACATTTACTGTAGTCAGTCAGATCATTCCAGAGTTCCTACACACTTCAACACTCCAGACTCAAATTTACAAACAATATTTAACATAAATGGTTCATTCAGCATTATATTTGGTACAGTCATCTGCAAATATGTATTGATATTTCAGAAAAAATGAAAAAGTGTTCAATATTTGGGTTTGGTTAGGGCAGTGTGTCATATTTCAAGGCTTTAGGTCTGCTTTAACACATTATTTGTGGCGGCCCAGAAACCCACCGTGAAATGGGCTGATGGTGCAATAGGTGGAATCGTGCAGGCCTAATTCAGATCATATTAAAGAACCGTTCAAAACACCAGTTCACATATTTAGTGACACATTCACTAAGTCAAACGTTTGGAATTACAAATCCAAACTCTTGGTGTAAATTTGTGGTGGTCTGCTGATTCTGTTTATTTTATTGATCTTGTCTTAG
>JAZAVI010001629.1:0-11261 GCA_036326025.1 Chrosomus eos
GTTTTTTTCCCCCCTAGCACCGAAATCAAATTTTAAATTTTTTTTTCGATAATTATTGATATTCAACCCCAGAAACATTTCTGCACGGTTTGGTTCCGATGGGGCAAAAACCAGGGACTATTCGAAAAAAGTAGTTTGGAAAAAAATCAAAATGGGGGAAAATCAAAATGGGGGAAATAAAATGGGAGATATACTTTTTTTCAAAGTCCAGCTTCCCAATGATATAAGACACTTGATCTACACTAGTTTGGGATTAGACCTTTCCCAAATTTGATTGCTAAAGGCCCCCTAGGGGCCAAGGGCTCATAATTTATAACCCTCCTCGATTTTTTACTACCTTTCGACAAGTTTCAAGCTCAGCACTTACGTTTGGGCTGCACATGCTTTTAGGCGAATAAAATAATAATTAAAGCTGCAAGCAGCATTTAGCGGTGTTCAAGCTTTTTAAGGCTTAAGGATTAACCCAAAAGCACAAAAGACATTAATTTTGTAGCAAGCATTTAACCACTTTACCCCAAATGAAAAAATTTAGATGATTTAATATACCACATGATTTTCTTACTTTCCTTGATTACCATGATAGGATGATTTCCAGAATCCACTTTCTAGAATATTTTCCAGGGTTCTAGCTTATTTACCCTTTTTTACTATATTTACCATTTTTTTAGGTTATTTTCCCTTATTTTTCAAATTACCAAAATGTAAACAAAACAAATGAATGAAAAACCTGACAAATAAAAGATTGTGTTTATAATATAATTGTTATATAAGGGGTTTTTTAAAAATTTTAAAGAAATTTAAAAGCCATTGTGAAAAACTTTTTTAATAAAAATAATGGCCCCCGCAAAAACAGAAAACCCCTTATTGGCTCATTTCCTTTGACCACTTGGTTTCACCATATTTTATTTAAAAAAACCCCCAAAACCCCTATCATACAAAAAACCCCCGTAAGTTCAAAATGAAAACATGGTTTTTTGCTTTTAAAAAAAAGGAAACCATTTATAAAAAGGGTTTGCCTTTAAGATGATTAAAAATGTTAACCCAATTTTTTAATTTGAATTTTATTTTTTCGAGGATTTACAGATTTTTAAAAACCATTTCCCAAACAAAATTCTTTTTCATAAATTTGCTAACCATAAATTTTTTATTTTTTATCTATAAAATTAAAACATGTGCACCCATTTTAGAATACCAATTTTCCATAGGAAAACATGGGGTTTTAAAGCTTTTCAAAAGTTATGCCCACCATTTTCCATCTCCATGAAAATTTGCATGCTTCTTCCCATGGATAGACCATGCCACCAATTTTTGTAAATTCTGAGTTTTTTTTAATTTATAGGGTTTTTATGTTTTTGAAGCAAATTTTTAAAGCCCCGTTTTAAAAAGGAAAAAAAAAATTTCAACTTTTTTTTATAAAATTGTCTAGAGTCCAAAAATTTGTCCTAACGGGCGGGTTCCGATCCAAAAAAAACCAATAGTTCCAAAATATTTTTAAACATATTGTAATTTTTAATAAACGTTTATTGAAAAAAGGGTTTTTAAAGGAAAATTTGTTCAGAAAGGGGGAATCTATCATTAAAAGCATTTTGGGGGTTTTGGGTCAACACCAACGTATTACAGACCCTAAAACTCTTAGCCCAATAGGCCGATTTTCTTTCAAAACCTTACAACCTCTGGGCCATAGTCAAACATCCCAGGAGTTTCTTCCCGATCGCCTCCGTTAACCTTGTTAAAAGGGCACAACTTCTTGGCAAAGGGCGCCATTTTTTTTGGGAAATTTCCCAAAACCCTTTTTTACACAAAAAGGCCCTTGGACCAAGACACTCATACCAATTTTAAAGTCAATCGGACAAAACGTCAGGGGGCCAACCCCCTTTTATGTTTTTTTAATGTTTAGCGCCACCTAGGTTCGATCGTCGCGATTTTTTTACTGGACCTAAATTTAAACTCAGCCATTCCCAAATTTTGGTGAATCCCATTTACTTTGATTATAGCCATTTTAGTAAAATGCTCCCCACAATGTTTTTTTACCCCCGGGACCGAAAATCGAAATTCAACTTTTTTTTGATAAAAATTGATTTTCATTTTCAGAGAAATTTCTGCACGGTTTTTTTCCGATCAGCAAAAAACCAGGACTATTCGCAAAAGTATTTTTTTTTGACAAAATCCAAAATGGCGGAAAATCCTACGGAAATAAAAATGGGAGATATATTTTTTAATCAGGTCCAGCTTTCCAATGATAAAAGACACTTATCTAACAAACGGTCAAGAGTTATACCATTTCCGCGAAATTGATTGCTATAGCGCCACCTAAGGCCAATCGGGGTCATATTTGAAACCTCTCCTCGATTTTTGTACACCTTTGACAAAGTTTCAGAGCTCCAGCACTACGTTTGGGGCGCACTTCGTTTTAAACGAGAAAAAAATAATAAAAAATTAAATTAAATTTTTTCCCTTCGGCAAAAAAACCCCCCAGAAATTTACGTGTTCAAGCAATTAAAGGGCAGTTAAAGGCCTTTAAGCTCAAAACATCAAAAACTTTACTTTATTACAAGCTTTTAACCACGACATCATAGATGGAAGAAAATTTTAGCATGATTTACCATTATCCCCAAATCTAGTGTGTTTTTTCATGTTTTACCATTTTCCCAAAATTTTTAAAACCATGAATCAGCATATTTAAAAATAGTTTCCATGAATACCAAGTTCTAGGATGATTCACCCCAGTTTTGCCTTGTTTTTACATGGTTACCACAATTGAAACCATTCAGTTTTTTTCTATTTTCACATTCATTGAAGAGAAAAAGGGTTTTTCGGGGACACATTGGCACTTTTTTTAATTACCCTATATACCCCCAAAAAAGAAAATTGCTTTTCTATAACATTGACAAAGTCCAGAAAATGCACTGCACGTTTTTTGAATTACGATATAAAATTTATTATCATAGATGAAAATACATTTAAAAACCAATACAGGAAATTTACCATAGGAAATACAGGTTTAAAATTTTTTTAACATACAATAATTATTTAAAATTTATTCTTTCATTTATTTATCTTTTCTTTTTATTTTTTCGTTTTTATTTTTTTAAAATGCGTGTAATGTCCTTTTATAATAAATTTTTATAAGACTCATCATACATTTGGCAGGTTTATAATAAGTACTTACAAAAAAAGTAGTAAGAAATGAAAAAAAATCTTGCAGCAAAAAAAAAAAGAAAAAAACAAAAACTTGAGAATATTAACCAATTTGCTGCTTCATTCTCTCATTTTCCCAACCTTTCAATTTTGATAAACATAAGACTATTTTTTTTTTTAAAATTTTATAACTGTTATTACATTTACATAATAGCCGAAACTCTGTAATATTTGTTTCTGTTAAAGGGTATTCTGTTAAATAAATATTGCTTTTAAACACAAAAATTTTTGAAGTACATAATTCACTTTTAAATTAAATAAAATAAAAAATCCAATCAAATCCTCATTGTCTTTAGGTACACAAAACTTACGCTCTCGGACAAATCATCTTCATTTTAAAAAAATTCAAAATCCAAAAACCCCTGAAGATTCATCATCAAATCAAGGATCATTTTACTGCAGAAAAACCATTCCAACAAATCACATCAAAACCCCACCATTGTGGCTAATCTTGGGCTTCATTTTAGCATTCAAAATCAACATCACACCACCATTGTGGACTAATCTGTGGGCTCAATTCACATTTAAACTCACACACCATCCCCAAAAAAATTTTTGGGGACTAATCCCCGGGGGCTCGGGGTTTAGCACAGATCACACAACCCCCCATGTGGACACATCTTGTGCTCAGTTCAGCAGGCAACACCATCACCACACCATTTTTGGATACATCTTGGCTCAGTTCCATTCAATTCATCACACCAAACCCTTGTGGGACACATCTTTGGGGCTCATTTTTGCATCAAAACATCCCCACACCACACCATTGTGGACACACGGTCCTCATTCAATTCAATCCCCACACCCCCTTTGGGCACACTGTGTGGGGTCATTCAGCATTCAATCATCACAACCACACCATTGTGGGCTACTCTGTGGGCTAGTTTTCCCCATACGAAAGCTGACCAATCTGAAGCTTTTTCACAGTTTTATTACAGAGTTTTTTGTTTTTGACAGAGCCCCCGTTTGCTTATTGAGGTATTTAGGGTGTTGCCTCATGGGCGAACCCTTTCCACCCAACATCCCTTAGGATTGGCTAAGCGAACCCCACTGAATTAATTTTCTCTTTACCATTTCAAAATTTTTTTTTCAATGCTTGTTTTTTTTTTTTTTTCTGTCATTAAAAATTTATCTATGACTTTTTTTTTTGATTCAAAGTACCTTTTTAAAAGGGACATTTTTCATATTAACTCTAATAAGGGCTTTTCACAAATTGTTGGATAATTTTTGAAATAAATATTTATATATTTAAAATAATTTTTTTTATTTTCGATAAATTTTGATCTAGGGGGTCAAAGAATTGTACTGTAAAGGGTTTTGAACATTTATTTTAACATTAATGCTCATAAAGGAAAAAAAAAATGTACGCAACCTTATTTTTATTTATTATTTTATCATAAATATTATTTCCCCTCAAATAAATAGCTTTTAAACATTTTTTTGTTAGCCAATCGAAAACTCTTTAAAATTTAAAAAAGCTAATGCATGCTCCCCCCTCGTGGGGCAACAGCGTATTTCAATACAGTTGAAATAAAGACAGGGTTTTTTTTTTTTTTTTTTTTACTTTTAAACTCGGGGTGAAAAGCGAAAAAAAACTGAAACTCAGAACTTAGAATTTTTAGAGAAGCCTGTTAACAAACCATCGCGTTTCCGATGATTCGGGGGGCAGGAGTTTTGTATTTGAAAGGGATACTTTTGAATAACTCGGGGAAAGCCCACCAAATCGCACCAACTCGAATCGAAGCTAGAAGGACGGGGGCCCTTTCCCAAAAACTCCCCACAAGATGTAGGCTGATCGGGGGAACGCCTTTAAGTTGGGGGGCTCACAATTAGAGATCCGCGGGGGGGGGGTTCTCCCAAGCCCCCGACGCCAGTTTTGGATCAAGAGCCCGGAGAGGACCTCACCATAAAAATTTGAGCGCGCAGTGACTTTTCGTTTCGAGTTATGAGTGAATTGTACTGAAAGGGGCGTGGCCTGAAGGTTTTAGTTTCTTTTTTAAGGCGTTAATGTTGATTTTAATGTGATACAATAGTAAATTCTCAATAGCATACTCCAATAATGAATTTGGACAAAATGTGGGGTGTAAATGTTTAAAATTGTGATTTTTTTTAAAGGTCTAAATAGAATTTTAATAATATTTGTTTATAGCATGACAAAAAACTTTTTTTTAAACAGCAGGGGTATACAATACCACTTATTGGGTTAAGCCTTTATATTCACATCATTTTCCCCATATTTAACTGCTATAAAGGGGATATTTTGTCCGAATCTGTCTGAAAAATGTTGTGCTTATTTAGTTTTACATGTTCAAACTTGTTTTTAAGAAGATAAAGCATTCATTGAAAGATATAGCTTTCAGGGACACTTGATCAATGCTACATATTTGAAGTGTCACTATTATAGCCATCCAAATGAATAATTATATTTTTTCTGATAATTATTGATCTAGGAGTCCCAAAAAATTGTACTGTACTGGTTTTGAACATTGATTTTTAACATTAATGCTCATAGATGGAAAACAAAATGTACAGCCAACCTTTTTTATTAATTTTATTATTTATCATAAATATTATTTCCATCATAATAAATAGCTTTAAGCTTTGTTTGTTAGCCAATGCGAAAACTGCTTTAAAAGATTAAAAATGTCTAATGCGTTGCTCCCTCTCGTGGACAACAGCGGTATTACAATACAGTTGAAATGAATGACAGGATTTTTTTTTTTTTTACTTATATCTCGGGAATGAAAAGCGAAAAAAATCTGAAACTCAGAACTTAGATATTTTTAGAGGAGCTCTGTTAAACCCAAGACCATCGCGGTGTTCCTGAGTGATCGGGACAGGAGTTATGTAGTTTGAAATGCATATCTTTGGGGGCTTATAACTCGGGAATGCCCAGCCAAATCGCACCATACTCGAATCGAAGCTAGATAGGACGGGGCCTTTCCAACAAGCTCTCAAACAAGATGTAGGTGCTCTAGTCGGGAGAAAAAAGCCTTTTAGAGTTGGGGTCTCACGAATTAGAGATCCGCGGGGTGGGGGTTTTCTCCCGAGCCCCGCGACCTAGATTTGGATCAAGAGCCCGAGGGGACCTCACCATAAAAAATTTGAGCGCGCAGTGACTTTTCGTTTTCGAGTTAGATGAATTTGTACTTAGGCGTGGCCTGAAGGATTTAGTTTCGTTTTAAAGGCTTTAATGTTGATTTTAATGTATACTAATAGTAAATTCTCAATAGCAAACTCCAAAAGATGAATTTGGACAAAATGTGAGTGTAAATGTTAAAATTGTGATTTTTATAAAGTCTAAATAAGAATTATAGTATAAATTAGTAGTAGCATGACACAATGACTATTTTAAACACAGGGGTAGAAACAATACCACTTATTAGCTTAAGCTTTAATATTCACCAATCATTTTCACATATTTAACGCTATAAAGGGTATATTTTGTCCGAATCTGTCTAAAAAAATGTTGTGCTTATTTAGTTTTACATGTTCAAACTTGTTTTAAGAAGATATGAGCATTCATTGAAGAGATATAGGTTTTCAGGGACACTTGATCAATGCTACATTTTGAAGTGTCACTATTATAGCCATCCAAATAAATAAGTTATATCTTTTCTGATAATATTGATCTAGGGAGTCAAGAAAATTGTACTGTACCTGGTTTGAACATTGATTTTAACTTTAAATATGCTCATAGATGGAAAACAAAATGTACAGCCAACCTTATTTATTATTATATTATTTATCATAAATATTATTTCCATCATAATAAATAGCTTTAAGCATTTGTTTGTTAGCCAATGCTAAAAACTGCTTTAAAAGATTAAAATTCTAATGCTGTTCCCTCCCTCTCGTGGACATATCTTTTCTGGAAAACAAAATGAAACAGCCAAAACACAATTTGCCATAGGAAACATATGGGTTTAAAGCTTTTAACATTAAGCGCCCACCTATTTTTCCCGATCCCCAAAGAAACTTTGCATGCTTCTTCATCATGGTATGACACATATGCACAGCAATTTTTGTGAAGTTCGAGTTTTTTTAAGGATTTATAGGCTTTTGAGTGTATTTTAAACCCCATTTTCTAAAAAGACCCTGTTATAGTTAACCAAAGGCAAATTTCTACTTTTTTTTCAATAATTATTGATCTAGAGAGTCCAGAAATTGTCCTAACTGGTCTGGTTTCCGACCCGGGCGAAAAACCAGGACAGTTCGCAAAAGTAGGTTTTTAACATATTCGTGAATATTTAATGACGATTTGACTGACAAACAATGGTTCTAAAAGGGAAAGTTGTTTCACATAGGAGATCTATCGATGATATGCATTTTTGGGATTTGTGCAACACCCACGTGATTACAGAGCCGTAAAACTCGTTAGCGCCAACTAGTTGGGCCGATTTCTTTCAAAACTCTTACGGACCTCTTAGCCATGAGTTGAACATCCTATCGAGTTTCGTTCCGATCGACTCCGTTAACCCTTGTTTAATAGTGCTTGAACTTCATTGGCTAATGCGGCCATTTTTTTAGATACGCCAATATCCTTTACACATACATGGCACCTTGGAAACCCAAAACACTGCATACCAATTTCAAGTCAATCGGACTAACGGGCAGGTGGCCACAACCCCCTTTTATGTTTTTTTAATGTATAGCGCCACCTAGTGTTCGATAGTCGCGATTTTTTTACTGTGACCCCCAGATTGAACTCATGCAAAATGTGTACCAAGTTTGGTGAGATAAACTCATTTTCTTCTCGAGTTTATAGCCATTTTAGTAAAATAGGCTCCTCCCACAATGTTTGTTTTACTGCCCCTAGCGACCCGTAAATCGAAATTTCAACTTTTTTCGATAATTTAAATTGATATTCATCCCCAGAGAACATTTCTGCACTGGTTTGGTTTCCGATCGGGCCCAAAAAAACCAGGACTATTTCGCAAAAGTATTTTTCAACAAAATTCAAAATGGCGGAAAATCCAATATGGCGGAAATTAAATCGGAGATATACGTTTTTTAAGTCAGAAGTCCAGCTTTCCAATGATATAAACACTTGAGTCTACACTTACGTTTTAGGAGTTATAGCATTTTGCGCAATGGTTGCTATAGCGCCACCTATGGGCCAATCGGGCTCATATTGATAACCTCTCCTCGTTTTTTGTACTACCATCTGACAAAGTTTCAAGTCTCTACATTTAGGGTTTGGTCTGCACGATGCGTTTACGGCGGGAAGAATAATAAAATAATAATAATTAAAGCTGCTAGCAGCATTTAGCGGTGTTCAAGCAGTTAAGGCATTTAAGATTTTTAAGCACACAAGCATCAAAAGACATTAAGTTTTATGAGCAAGCATTTAAACCACTGACATCATAGATGAAATAGACCATGTTTTAGCATGATTTACCCTGATTTACCACATTTAGTGTGATTTTTCATGATTTACCATGTTCCATATGATTTCCCATGATCTAGCATGATTTACCATAGTTTACCATGATATACCACATTCTAGAATGATTTACCAGTATTCTAGCATTATTTTACCTTATTTACTATGATTTAACCATGTTTCTAGCTTTATTACCATGATTTCCCATTTGGCTAGCATTATATGAAGCATCAGAACAAATGAAGGATAAACTCTGAAAAATATGATTGTGTTATAACAGTAATAGTTTAATAAGGATTTAAGAGGGCTAAATATATGAATGCACATGTGAAAAACTGTTAATAAGGGAAATGGCCACAAGGGCAGTAGAAGACCACTTATGGCTCACTTTCATTTTGAACTACTTGGTTCACCCCGTATTCACTAAATCAAACCAGTTTTTCCATGTTAACTCCATTATCATGCACACACACACACACACACACACACAAAACCCCACACACACACACACCACACACAAACCCACACACACACACACAATCCACACACACACACACACACAACACCAACACCACACAACCCCACACACAAATGTTGTTGTTGTTTTCAATGCTTATGGGGTGTGTCATTATGAAAATTTCATTTAATGGTCATAAGCAAATTTTACATAATGTCTTTGTAAACTATTAAACCATTATTCAGCATTTATTAGAAACCTAAGGACTAACACACACACACACCACACACATTCTGTTGTAGATACAGACATTTGAAAATATGTGATGGAAAAACAAAATGTTTACTGCAATCTCCTTTAGGATTCACATTTCCCCTATGAGCTAAATATCAGTAGTAATACTTCAATAGAAAATTTTGACTAAATGTGAGATAAATGTTAAAAAGTGATTTTATAAAGTCTAAATAAAATTTAATAGTATAATTTTAAAGTCAAAACATACAAATACTTTTTAAAACAGGGGCAGATAAAACCATTTATTGGTTAATAAGCCATTTCCCTTTTTACATTTTCATTTTTTTAACTGTTAAAAGGGGCAAATTTTCAACTTTTTTTTGAAAATTATTGACTAGGGATCCAAGAATTGACTGAAATGGTTTTTGAACATTATGTTTAAACATTTAGATAATAATAAAAAGACCTTTTAAGCCAATACATAAATTTTACATAGAAACTAGGGTTTAAAGCTATTTTGCATTTAACGCCACAATTCCGATCGCATAAACTTTGCATGCTTCTTAAAACCATGGATACACATACCCCATAAAATTTTGTGAAGTTTTGTTTTTTCATTTATGTTTTAAGCTTTTGATGTATTTTTACACCCTTTCTAAATGCCCTGTAAGTAAAAAAAAAGCAATTTCAACTTTTTTTTGATAATTATGACTAGAGGGTCCAAGAATTGTCCAGACTGTTGGGTTTTGATGGGGAAAAAAACCAGGGACTAGTTCGCAAAGTAGGTTTTTAACATATTCTAAATATTAAGAACGATTTGATGACAGAATGGTTCTAAGGCAAAGTTGTTCAGCATGAGAATCTATCGACTGATATATTTTATGGGGTTTGTGCAACACCACGTGATTACGAGCCTAAAATCTTAGCGCCACTGGGGCCGTTTTCTTTAAAACCCCTTTACGACCTCGGGGCCACATCGAACATGCCGTTGATTTCCCTTTCCCATCGGAAAAACCGTTAACCTGTTAAAGGGGCCAATTTTATTTGGGCCGAGGGGCCATTTTTTTGAGATACCCAATATCCTTTTACACATACAGGGACCTTGGACCCAAAAACTGCAACCAAAATTTTTTTAATCAATCGACTAAGGGCAGGTGCCACACCCTCTTTTATTTTTTTTTAATTTTTTAGCGCCACCTAGTGTTCGATCGTCGCGATTTTTTTACTGTGAACTCAATTAAAACTTTTTCACGTGACCAATTGGGAACCCCACCTCATTTACTTCTGGGGTTTTAGCCCTTTTATAAAATAAGGCTCCTCCCAAACGTTTTTTTGGGGCCCCCTACGACTGTTAATCAAAATTTTTTTCTTTTTTTTTTATAATTTTTGAATTCAGACTCCGAGAAAAATTTCTGCACTGGTTTTTTTTTCCCATCGAGCAAAAAACCAGGACTATTTTGCAAAAGTTTTTTCGACAAAATTTTAAAATGGCGGAAAATCCCAAAATGGCGGAAAAAAATCGAGATATACGTTTTTTTTTAAATCAGAAGTCCCGTTTTTCCAATGATATAAGAAACTTTAGCTACCCAATACGGTTTAGGAGTTAAGCCGTTTCGCGCAAATTGATTGCTATAGCCCACCTATGGGCCAATCGGGGTCATAATTTGATAACCTCTCCTCGTTTTTTTACTACCATCTGAAAAAAGTTTTAAGTCCTACACTTACGGGTTAGGCGCACGATGCTTTTTTCGGCAGAATAAAAATAATAAAAATTAAAAACTGCAAAAACAGCATTTAGCGTGTTCAAGCGTTAAGGCCTTTTAAAATTTTTTGCACACAAACATCAAAAACTTAAATTTTTTGTAGCAAGCATTTTAACCACTGACATCATAGAGGAATAACCATGTTTTTTGCATATTTACCCTGAAATACCACATTTAGTGTATTTTTTAGATTTACCAGTTTTCCCTAAAAATTACCATGAAT
>JAZAVI010001630.1:0-11382 GCA_036326025.1 Chrosomus eos
TCGTGTAGTGTAAGCGGGCATTGTATGGGCGCGTTCACTACATTTTCTGCACAACCAACATGAGTTGGTTTTATTTGTGCTAGCCCTGCACCGTGGCGGGCTGTGTCTGGGTGTGGAATGGGCACTGGGACGTGGGCATTCTTACAACACTCGTAACACCATCGGCCGTGGCCGGAACACCAGAAAATGCACTCTTTATTGGATTTATCTGGGTAGCCATAGAAACGGCTTTTGTGCGCAGGCAAGTGGGCTGAGACACCGGCTGCTTCACTGCGAAATACACTGGGACAGTCACAACGCATGGAACTGAACGAGCGAGAAGTTTTGGTGGAAATCGGCCGCAGCGGGATCTGAACACCGTCACTTTCCTAGAGAGACTAGGAAGGCCTTGAGACCTCGGGCTTTACCTCAATCCTCGGCCGGGGCCCGCGCTGAGGGGGGCGGCGTCCAGCAGAGCGAGAACGTCGAGGAACACGGAGCGCTCAGCTTCCGTCATCTCGGATAGCGTTAGCCACAAATGTTTCTCACCATTCAGGGGGGAAAGGGCGGTCTCGATGTGGGGAGCTTCGTCTTTCCCGAGAAAGCGTCCGTCCAGCCTATTGCGCGTTAGTTGCGCGAGCGCCTTTCAGTCGAGGCCGATGTAATCCACGGCTTGAGAGAGCGGACGCATCGGCTCAGTTTCAATGCCGTCTCCGGTAAGTTCGTCGAGCTCAAGTGCGGACGCGGCGGCAGACGGCGGCCGCTGTCCGTCTGGGAGCGACTCGAGCGAAGCCGGCGAAGCTGGCGGGCGAACCGGCGAGCTTTGGCGGGCTGGAAATAGCTCGGGCGTGCGCTGGGCGCGGCGCTCTTGCGGCGCGGCATCACGGCGGGCTGGGATGCGGGCTCGGAGAACGAAGCTAGGCGAGTCCGCAGAGTCACCATAGGCAAGCGTTCACAATGATGGCATCCGCCGTCAGCGAGCGCGGTGGCCGCGTGATCCTCACCCAGGCAGGACACGCAGATGACGTGGCGGTCCTCGTCACTGAGTGGGGCTCGGCAAGAACCACAGGAAGGCATCTTTAAAAAGACGCCGCTCTTTTAGAGGGGTGGGAAAAAAAGCAAATAATGCAACACACACACTCTAAGCAGGGTAAAGGATATAGTAAAGGATATACACTCCGGATCCAGCGATGCGTAAGCTTCGCTTGAAGAGTAGAAAAATCAGAGGAAATACAGCTATCGAGGGTATTATAGGGCGAGACCACGCCTTTACTGGCGGGACATGACGAAATGGGCGCGAAGCGCCCCCATTCGTCATTACGTCACGCAGTGCCTCGCTCGATAGGCTGCAGCTTTTCCAGCAAGGCAGCCAATGGGCGCGCGAGCTGCCTCGCCCTTGTCTGCTTGCTGCTGCAAAGCGTTTTACATTGATGAAAAATTAAGGATAATTTTTGGCTTCAATATCTCGAGGAAAAGAGTTTTCCCCATAGCGTAAGATATTACGCAGTACGAGAGATACTCTCGTAAGAGAACTGTTGTTTCCGTATTTTCGGTGGGATTCTCAATGGAAATTGTCTGGGAGATCCACCGGCCTTGGTTTTACTAGGGAGATTCTCTGAGTATTGCTCGAGACTCCTGGGCGTAATTAAAAGCATTTAAAGGACATTTGCTGGAGTCTGTCTGATGTTACTGCTGCGCAGCAGGTTAGTTTAGGGAAGCAAGTAAGTTAGAATTATACGGTTAAACTCGTCTGTAGTCGACTGTAGACTCGCTGGAGTATAGGATTAGACGGATGCTGTAGTCGACTGTAGACTCGCTGAAGTATAGGTTTAGACGGATGCTGTAGTCGACTGTAGACTCGCTGAAGTATAGGTAGGGAGCTTAAGCTGTAGTCGACTGTAGACTCGCGGAAGTGTAAACTCAGCTAACGTCAATGTGTAGACGCGCTGGAGTATAAGTTATTCTAGGGTAGGTTAGGTTTAGGAAAAAATCCATCACACTTCAGATCATTAGCGTTTGAATAGCGCGTGCTCTCCGTGGGCGTGTCACATTACAGAGAATAATGAGATGAGAGAAAGATAATTAGAAAGGCTGACACGTCTCTCTTTTTATATAGATGACATAAACGGAGAATATTTATTTTAGTTTTGAATCGGATCGTTTAAAAAGTACAAATTCAAACGATTTAAAAGATATATTGCTTATGGCTGGGTGAATAGTATTCGCTGAGTTCTGTTTATGTTTAGAGACGTGCTCCAGGAAAAAACTTGACGGAGAAGGGGAGGCAGAACGCACACCCTGTTAATTTTCTTTATTTTACAAAAGCACAATATTTTATTTCGATTGTATGTGGGCACATAAAAAAGTAGACATTTAACAGTTTATTTTCTCATATGTCTTAACTCTATATGACCAGAAATGATGGTAGTACTTTAAGTCTATTTGTCTGCTATTAGGGCTGAAACGAGTCGAGTAGTCGTTTGATCTCACGTGACCTAATGTAAGGGCCTGCAATATCGCGATTTGACCGCTACGATTAGAACGGAGCATAATGAACAGGCTGTGATGGCAAGAGTGTGTGTGTGTGGGTGCGTGTGCGCGCAAGAGAGAGAGGTGCGGGCGGCGCGAGAGAGAGAGAGGCGCGGACGGCGCGCAAGAGAGAGGTGCGATAGAGAGAGAGAGGGGGGGAGGGGCGCGGGCACCGTGTGTGTGTGTGTGTGTGTGTGTGTGGTGTGTGTGTGTGTGTGTAGTGAGTGGGTGTGGTGTGTGTGGTTGGTGGTGAGTGTGTGAGTGTAGATGTCTTTGTGTGTGTGTGTTCAGAGAGAGAGAGAGCGATATCGAACAGTGGAAAGATAAACATACTCTCATTGTTCACGACTCATTCAAACAAATTTGTTTACTTATATTTGTGTACACTCACAATAAAACACAACATAGTGCTTTTGTCACACTCTAAACTCTAGTTAAACTGTAACTTACAACTGTCACCCACACCGCACGCACACACACGCACGCCACGCACGCACACGCACGCACACACACTGTTTTAAAAGCAAAACCTTTATCCAACCCCATTTCAAAACAGTCTGTGGGTTCCATCTTTTGGACATTCATCATATCGTATTGGTTTTCATTTCTTGTCCTCGGAGTTCCACTAATCTGTTTATTTTTAAGTTACACATTCTACATTGATTAAAAAAGAAAATCAAATGTGTTTTTATTTTATACGGAAATTAATAATTTATAATTCAGATGAGAATAAAGTTAGGGTTAATTAAAATTAAGGAAAACAAATATATTGATCTGAAATATAGCAAATTAATTTTAAATTAATTCCGGTACAATTACCAAACATATCGCAAGGTATTTTTGTAAATAAAATTATTGTCAGTGCATTACAAATAAACTGGTTCTATGCCTTTATTAATAAAACTTATTCGAAAAATACAAGGCTTAAGACAATAAAAAAGCAAAAAAAAGCAAAACAAAAATGCAGAAGGCATTTTTATAAATTTTATAAAAATGCCTTCTGCATTTTTGTTTTAGCTTTTTTACTCCATTGTACCGAAACCGTACCGAACCGTGATGTCTGAACCGAACTGTGACTTCTGTGTACCATTCCACCCCTAGTTAGAATATTATAACTCAATGTTTTAACTAATTGAAAAAGCTGAATAATCGTTCCAAACTTACTGATTAGTAGGTGGAATAATGGCGATTAGTCGATTCATCGTTCTAATAATCGCTAGATTAATCGATTATCAAAATAATCGTTTATTGCAGCCCTATCTGCTATGTGAAAAAAAAGGAGCAAAACGCGCCGACGCGTTTCTGGTCCCCAGAGGGTTAATAATAATAATGTCTAGTGTGGTGGTGGCTGATAGGCTATAAACCTACCCGTTGCCATGATGTTTAAATGACTTATCGCGAGAGGAAAAAAAGGACTTTGTAGTCGCATAACATCAGTTAATGGAAACGCCGTCATTTCGCAATAGTTTATCAACATTTAGAAAAAAAAGTTGCGAAAAGTTTTGCGAAAATCAGTAATGGAAATGCGCCTAAGTATGGTTTGTTTTGTTGTTACTCTTTGTGTGTCTTTATGTTGGTAACTTGATGCACCTGACGTTGCTGATTGGATGTTAATGGGGTTCACCTGTGACGTTTAAAAGCAATCTCTTTGTTGTTTCACACCACACAGTCTTGATGATGGCTTAGGCTGAAACGCGTCTGTGTGGACATGGTATTATAAATATATATATGAGATGCAACTATAGAGAGTGCGGTTTTTCATCTGTTCTGAATTACCCATCCTTTTCATGAGCTCCATGAAAGCTAGTCAAGTAACAGCACCAACTTCTGGGGACAATCTCCCATTTAAAACTGGGAAGGCAGCAAACAAATCCCCCATTGAGAACAGAGCATGCATCAGTGAAAACAGAATTACACTGATTAAGTTAAACATAGTGAAAGGAGGAGCTAGGGGAGGAGGTGGGTTGCAAGCATGCAGTGGAAGCAGCCAAGCAGACAGACTAAAAATGCCTTTCAATAAGGCCCTTGATTGAAAGGAACTAATTCGCCTTTGGCTAAGCCACACCCTAGAATGTAGATTGACCAATCACAGCGCAGACAAGAACGAGCTCCCACAGAGGTCCGACACTTTTTCACAGTGCTCCATCGACTTTCAACACAGGCATCTCATATTTTTGGTCTCGGCAGGCTATAGGTCGTAGTTTTATAAAAAATATGGTTAAACGTTGTGTCTGGGGCATTTGTAACACAGATACGCATTTCCCAGAGAGGTTGGAGGGGGGTGTCTGTTTTTTCCCCTTCCCAAAACCGAAGAAAAATCCTGACAAGTGTCGTTTTTGAATTAAACTGTGTGGACGTCCTCACAGTCAGCTAAACCCCTCAAGGTTCAACAAGCACATATTTTTTTGCTTTGAACCTTACTGTAAAGTTATACTAGTTAGACAGTTTTATGTTGTTTTAGGTTATGATTTTGGTTCTCATACCGGTTGTTGATAGATACGCTACTGCACACTCTAATAACTACAACATTATACTTGCGTAGTCCGTTTGCTCTGTAATAACGATTATAGAAGTGAATAGAGACCAACCCAGCTTTGCATGAACAGTGTTGCTCCTCTATATTGTTAGTCCCAGCCTCCGTCTCGATTAGTAGGAAATGCGGTGGTTCATTTTTTGCCTGACCGTTATGCTTTTGCCTCTATTTGGATGCCTTGTTGTTTCTTGCGTTTCACCAGTATGTCTTGAATATAGCATTCGAACGCATATTGCAGCCCCTTTTGCCTACTTCTATCAGACACTTTATTTGCTGCTTTATAAAAGTTTGATAAATTCGATAAATTTCAGCAAGAAGAGCCGTCACAGCATAAGCCATGTTGATACCAAACCAGAGCCCAGATGAAGTTTGTCGGACGTAACAACAGTAATTAAGGGGGGCGGGCTTAGCCAAAGGTGAATTGAAGGCGTATGAATCGGATCAGCTGATAGACTGGGTATCAGCTGATAGCGGATCTTGATTACGTGGCCTGCCTGAACTGACGCTGAACGTTAGATTTATTTCTTAGTTTTATTGATCCGAAATGTTTTTATACATTTGTAAAATGTTTTTTATACATTTTCTTCTATATAAATGTTTCTATTTAAAATGTTAAAGCCCCGCCCCCTCCCAAACCCCACACACGATTCGACTATTAGTCGACTATAGGGAAGGCTTGACAATTCAGATTCGACTATGAAAATCCTTAGTGGGGACACCCCTAATATAAAGGTTGTAAATTGATTAGCATTTGATGGAGTAAAATAATTATTTGATCCCCTACCAACCAGCAAGAATTCTGCCTCCAACAGATTGGTTATGTGCCCATGTGGAACACAGATTAATCCTGTCACTTTAAGAAAGTACTCCTAATGTCCTAATTGTCAGTGGACACTTGACCACAGAATCTGTATCTTCTATTCCACCATGGGCAATATCAAAGAGCTGAAACATCAGGAACCAGATTGTAGACCTACACAAGGCTGGAATGGGCTACAATACCATCAGCAAGAAGCTTGGTGAGAAGGAAAAAATGGTTGGTTTGATTATTCAGAAATGGAAATATAAAATCAAAAATCAATCGCCCTCGGTCTGTAGCTCCACGCAAAATCTGGCCTCATGATCATGAAGCCCGTCTGAAGTTTGCCAATAAACATCTAATAATTCAGAGAAGGCTTAGAGGACAGATACAGGACGACTTCACTGTATTGAGGGGCCGATGGACAGGGCCATGCACTTGGGAACGCAAAAAGTTGGACGCAGTTTGTTTCATAGTTGCACTGTTATATGTATGGAGCATCTTGGTTTCTCAAACTCCATCTCTGCATGCTGTTTGTGTTGCTTATAACATTCATCTGAGAATACAGTGCAGGGCTCCAGACTGCGACCAAATGGTCCCAAAATTTGAGAGTGTGCGACTGAATCTTACATCCAGTCGCACATGTGCATTTTTTTTAACAAGTTAAACGTGGAAGGGGCGCGTTAATGAATCCGGAATGTGATGAGTATGAGAAGAATAGGGAATGGCCACTGTAACTGGCTAATGTGTGGAGGGTCTATAATCGAGCGTGCGTAAACATCTGTGGGAGACAGACAAAATAATCACAACCTGCGCGTCAAGTAATGAAGCGAACTATTGACTAGTTCTTCCGACCTGCAGCTAAGTGTGCCAGTGCCAGAGTCTACAGTGCCACAGTCTGATGATGGGTCCGAGGTTTGTGTGGCGAAAAAGTCCCAAACCCACCATTTTCGGGAAGAGTGGCTTCGAGATTTCAGCTGGCTGAGGTACTGTAAGGAGACGAACTCCATGAACTGCGAATACTGCAGTCACTACCCCAAAAATGTGGGAAACACAAAGTTTCCCGACAGTGCAGGCACTTCGCAGTTTAAACGCAATACTTTAGTTAAACATAGTCTTAAGGGGGTTGCACACCGGACGAGAAGCACCGCATCGCGTCTATGACAACTCGAGGTATCGCACACCGCACGCGCACGTTGTCAGTTTATGGCCAGCAATATTGTTATGTTTAAAGACATTATATAATTAAGACAATGTCTGTACTATGCTATGATTGTACCGTACAATTAAATACAATCGTTGCTTAGTCTGCAGTCTGAATTCACTTTACCTCAGAGTGTCCGTTAACTGAATGAATTGAGAATATCACCTGAAAATCCAATAACATCAGCAATTTTCATTCAACCAGCTGATTTCTGTGAATGAATGTAAAACTAAAATGTATATTGCAGCACAGGGTGAAGTCAGTATATACAGTGGTATGAAAAAGTTTGGGCACCCCTGTAAATTTTCATGATTTTCTTTTATAAATCATTGGTTGTCTGGATAAGAAATTTCAATTAAATATATCATATAGGAGACAAACAGTGACATTTGAGAAGTGAAATAAAGTGTATATGATTTATGGAAAGTGTGCAAGAATTATTTAAACTAAATTAGGCATGTGCATAAATTTAGGCACCACAAAATAATAATTAACTCAATATTTTGTGCATCCTCCTTTTGCATAAATAACAGCCTCTAAACGCTTTCTATAGCTTCCAATTAGAGTTTGGATTAGAGTTTTGAGTTGGGCGGAAGGTATTTTGGACCATTCTTCTTTACAAAAGTTCAGTCAGGTTTGATGGTTTACGAGCATGGACAGCCCGCTTTAAATCATACCACACATGTTCAATAATATTCAGGTCTGGGGACTGAGATGGCCAGTCCAGAACGTTGTACTTGTTCCTCTGCATGAATGCCTTGGTAGATTTTGAGCAGTGTTTTGGGTCGTTGTCTTGTTGAAAGATCCAGCCCGGCGCAACTTCAACTTTGTCACTGATTCCTGGACATTGTTCTCCAGAATCTGCTGATATTGAATGGAATCCATGCGACCCTCAACTTTAACCAGATTCCCATTCCCTGCACTGGCCACACAGCCCCACAGCATGATGGAACCGCCACCAAATTTTACTGTAGGTAGCAAGTGTTTTTCTTGGAATGCTGTGTTCTTTTTCCGCCATGCATAACGCCCCTTGTTTTGCCCAAATAACTCTATTTTAGTTTCATCAGTCCACAGCACCTTATTCCAAAATGAAGCTGGCTTGTCCAAATGTTCTTGAGCATACCTCAAGCGACACCGTTTGTGGCGTGTGCTGAGAAAAGGCTTTTTCCGCATTACTCGTCCATACAGCATCTCCTTGTGTAAAGTGCGCTGCACCATCTGCAGCAAGATGATGTTGTAGGTTTTTGGAGCTGGTCTGTGGGTTGACTGTGACTGTTCTCACCATCCTGTGCTTATCTGAAATCTTTCTTGGTCTGCCACTTCTGGCCTTAACTAGAACTGTGCCTCTGGTCTTCCAATTCCTCACAATGTTCCTCACAGTTGAAACTGAAAGCTTAAATCTCTGAGACAGCTTTCTGTATCCTTCCCCTAAACCATGATGTTGAACAATCTTTGTTTTCAGGTCATTTGAGAGTTGTTTTGAGGCTCCCATGTTGCCACTCTTCAGAGAAGATGCAAAGAGAATAAATACTTACAATTGGCCTCATTAAATACCCTTTCTCATGATTGGATTCACCTGTGTATGGAGGTCAAGGGTCACTGAGGTTACCAAACCAATTTTGAGTTCTAATAATTAGTGCTAAAGGTATTGAAATCAATAAAATGACAAGGATGCCTAAATTTATGCACATGCCTAATTTAGTTTAAATAATTATTGCACACTTTCCATAAATCATATAAACTTTATTTCACTTCTCAAATATCACCGTGTTTGTCTCCTATATGATATATTTAATTGAAATTTTTTTATCCAGACAACCAATGATCTATAAAAGAAAATCATGAAAATTTACAGGGGTGCCCAAACTTTTTCATACCACTGTACATTAACGACGATTTGAGACAAATAAATGTTAATTTAATATAAAACTATATGTAAATGGCGCTCTGTGGCGCGGCAGGATTTTGAACAAGGTCCTGAGCAAGACAGACGCCGAATGGCGCCAGTGGTGTGTACATTTAGAGAATAATGTGTTCGAATTTTAAAGACATGCGTCGCGCGCTTCTCGGTGTGCGACCTCCTTTAGCCTCAAGCACAGAGTATGCCGTGATATGTTAATACATTAAAAGCAACGCCACTGCCGGGTGCTTTTAGAAGACAAGAAGCTGTAATTCAGAGCGCAGATGAGGCAGTTATGAAACCCTAATGTTTACACATGTCAAGTATTGTTTGTAACTGTGAAATGTCCGAAAGGTTACTAAGCACTTTTTTCTGGATGTATCTATGGTACAGTCATTGTCAAAATTGATGGCACCCCTGGTAAATATGATCAAAACTGGCTGTAAAAAATAAATCTGCAATGTTTATCCTTTTGATCTTTCATTAAAAAAAAAAATCACAAAAATCTAACCTTTCATTGAAGTAAAATAATTGAAAGTGGGGGTAAATCACATTATGAAATAAATGTTTTTCTCCAAAACACGCTGGCCATAATTATTGGCACCCTATTATTAAATACTTTTTGCACCTACTTTTGCCAAGATAACAGATCTGAGTCTTCTCCTATAATGCCTGATGAGTTTGGAAAACACCTGACCTGAGATCAGAGACCATTCCTCCAAACAGAATCTCTCCAGATCCTTCAGATTCACAAGTTCATGTTGGTGCTTCTCTTCAGTTCAGCCCACTCATCAGGTCAGGGAACTGGGACGGTCATGGTAGAAGCTTAATTTTGTGCTCAGTTACACATTTTTGTGTTGATTTTGATGTTTGACCGTTGTCCTGATGGAAGATTCAACCACGGCCCATTATAATATTTCCAGCAGAGGCCGTCAGGTTTTGATTTTTTATCTGTTTGTAACTTTGTATTCCATAATATCATGTATCTGAACAAGATGTCCAGGACCTCCAGCAAATAAATAGGTCCACAACATATAAGATCCAGCAGTATATTTAACCGTAGACATGGGGTACTCTTCATCCCTGTTTGCACCAAACACATCTGCTGGGTTTGCTGCCAAAAAGCCCTTTTTTAAGTTTAATCTGACCACAGAAGCCTGTGACGTTTGAAGATCCAGTCATGTCTGACACCTGAATATGCTAGAGTTTGTTTTTGGAGGAGCGAGGAGGATTTCTCTTGAAACCCTCCCAAACAACATGTGGTGATGTAGAGGTTGTTTGATAACTTTTTTTTAGGCTTTCTGACCCCAAGACTCAACTAATCTCTGCAATTCTCCATCTGTGATCCTTGAAGAGTCTTTGGCTACTCAAACTTTCACCCTCACCATCCATTAAGGCAATATAGACACACATCCTCTTCCTGGCAGATTCGTAACATCTTTAGTTGATTATAATTTCTTAATTATTGCCCTGATGGTCAAAATGGGGATTTTCAATTCTTTAGATATTTTCTTATAGCCACTTTGTATTTTGTGATGGTCAACAATCTTTTGCTGCACATCAGAACTATATTCTCTGGTTTTACTCATTGTGATGAATGATTAAGGGAATTTGGCCTTTGTGTATCCTCATATTTAAACTCCTGTGAAACAAGAAGTCATAGCTGGACAGTTTCATGTTCCTAGTCACCCTGGTGTGCTTAATTTAAATATTAATGGAAATGTACTTCAGAGATATTTTCCTCATAAAACATTCTAGGGGTGCCAATTATTTTTATAATGTGATTTACCCCCACTTTCAATTCTTTTACTTCAATGAAAGGTTAGAATTTCGCCAATTTTTTTAATGGAAGATCAAAAGGATAAACAATGCAGATTTATTTTTTACAGCCAGTTTTGCTCATATTTACAAGGGGTGCCATCAATTTTGACCATGACTGTATATATTTTTTTATATATATTTGTACTGCCATGACAGCAATGGTGCTGTCGGTTTACCTTGTTGTTGCCTCTAAGTGCACAATAAAATGTGAATTTGAAACAGCAAATTGTCATTTCTGCATCTAATATTAAAGTATTTATTAATAATAGTGGACATTAGTAGAAATGTGAATATTTGGTTAGCATGTTGATTTACGGTGTTGTGTGCCCCTAAAATTTTGGTTGTGCCCCTAAAATTTTCAGTTGTGCTCCTAGTGAAAAAAGTTAGTCTGGAGCCCTGCAGTGTGTGCCATTTCACAAGATGACGTATCCTATTTTTAAATCTACGCCAGCACAGGAAAATACATTTGTTTCTAAATATGCGAATTGTTGTTCATTGTGATCTCAAAAAATAAAAGTGTAAACACTTTTTTTCGCTCTGAGTTTGCATGTTTTGATGTGCACATTTCTTGTTCATGAACATTACAGTGGCTGTAAGCATTTCTATCGTACCGAAGT
>JAZAVI010001631.1:0-10254 GCA_036326025.1 Chrosomus eos
GGAAACAAAATACAAGATCCTTTAGATATTTTTCATCATTTTAAAAAAGGCACAACCCGCTCTTTTGTTTGGCCCAATGACAGCGTTGCCTTGGTGACATGCTGGGCTCTGAGGGCCCCCTGGGGACCCCCCCTGCTGGACGTCAGGTCCAGGTGAGAAATAAATTGGTTGTGTGAAAAGGGAGACTAGACAAACCCTAAAAACAGTTAGCCAACGCAACTAATTCCAAAAAAGCCTAA
Source organism: Chrosomus eos (assembly GCA_036326025.1). Taxonomy (NCBI): domain Eukaryota; kingdom Metazoa; phylum Chordata; class Actinopteri; order Cypriniformes; family Leuciscidae; genus Chrosomus; species Chrosomus eos. The sequence goes on from JAZAVI010001631.1 coordinate 240, forward strand.
AACCAATTTTTCATGGTTTTTTTCGTTTTACAGGGGCACTGCCGCAGCCAAAAATGGGAAGAAGAGAGGATATTGGGGAGAATGTCGGGAAGGGGGAAAAAGAGATATAAGCCGTGGCGCGAGGGGGGTGGCGGATTACGGAGATGGACACCGTGCGACGCACCGGCTCGTATCTCTCAGGGGGCGGAAGCAAAAAAAGGAGGAGCGACGGGGGGGGATGGAGAGGGGACAGGCCTGGACTTTGCTGTGTTTGTTTTGTTATAGTGATGGGGTCGTCTGGGGGGGCTGCTGCTTTTTTTTCATTTTGTATTTGTTTTATTTTTGATTTAAAGTTTGGTAAATGCGCGGCCCCCCGCCCCCTTTTTTTAAACTTACTCTTAAAAGGGATGTAAGGAGAGGGTTATAGAGGAGAGGAGAGAAGGACAGGGATGGTTAGAGGAGAGGAAGGGAGAGGGGGGATATAGGGGAGAGATGTAGAAAAGGGAAGAGATGAGAGGAATAAAGAGGAAGGGATATGAGGAGAGGATATATGGGGGAAAGGGGGAAGATAGAGGAAAGGAGATATAGGGGAGATATGAGAGGGGAGTAAGGGAGAAAAAAGGGGAAAGGGGAAAAAGGAGAGGAGATAAAGAGGAGGGGGAAAGGGGAGTAATGGGAGGGTATAGAGGAAGGAGAGAGGGGGGGAGATAAAAGAGGAAGATGGAGAGGAAGGAGATATAGGGGGAGATAAAGAGGAGGGGAGAGATGGGGGGAGATATAAGGAGAAAAAGGGGAGAAGATAAAAGGAGAAAAAGGGAATTGGGGGAAAGGAGAAGAGAAGGGGAAGAGGAGTAAGAGGAGAGGAGGATGGAGGGGAAATAAAGAAAATAGAGTGACAAAAAAGGGAAGAGGAGAAATAATTAGAAAATAAAAAACAGGGGAATGAAGGAAGAGAATGAAATTTGGGGGAGTAAGGTAGAAAAAACCCTTTGGGAAAGAAAGACAGCCAATAAAAAAAAGGTGGGGCGATGAAAAGAACCGGAAAAGGTGAAAAAAAAAAAAAAGAAGGTGGGACGACGACAGTGGGGGGGAAGGAAGAGGACCAGGCCCGGGCTTGTGCTGTGTTTTTTTTGTTTAGTGCAGCAATCACCGTGAGGGGCTGCGTCTTTTACTTTTTTTTTCATTTTGTATTTGTTTTTTTTTTGATATTAAAATTTGGGAATGTTTTCCCGCCCGCCTCCTACTTCCAGAAATTTAAAACCCGTTTCAAGGGGTGTAAGGAGAGGAGAGGGAATGTAAGGGGAAGGGGAAGGGAAAGGAGAAATTTGAGGAGAGGGAAAAGGGAGAGGAAAAAGGGGAAAGGGGAAGGAAGGGAGTGGGAGGGGGAGGGGGAGAATTAAGGAAGGAAGGAGAGGGGATATAAGGAGGGAAGGAAGGGAGGAGAGGAATGGAGAGGAAGGGGAAGGGGGGAGATATAGGGAGAGGAGAGGGAGGGGAGGAAGGAAGGGAGGGGATATAGAGGGGAGGGGAAGAAGAGAGGAAGGAGAGAGGGGGAATAAGTGGGGAAGGAGAAGAGGAAGGGGAAAGGGGAAAGGGGAGATGGGAGGGGAGGAGGGAGGAAAATAGAAGAAGGGGAGGGGGGAGGAATATAGAGGGGGGAGAGGAGAGGAAGGAGAGGAAGATGGAAGAAGAGGGGAAGGGGAAAGGGGATAAAGGAGAGGAGAGGGGGAAGGAAGGAGAGGGATAGGGGGGAGAGAGATAGAGGAGGGAGATTGGAAGGAGATTAGTGGGGGGAGAGGGGAGGAGATAGGGAAGGGGGATGAGAGGGGAAAGGGGAGTGGAAGGGGAGGAAATAGAGGAGAGGGGAAAAAGGGGGGAGAGGGGGAGGGGAAAGGGGAGGGGAGGGGAAAGGAAAGGAAATGGAGAGGGAAGGGGAGGAATTAGAAAGGGAAAGGGGTATAGAGGAAGAGATGAGAGAAAGGGAAGATGGGAAAGGGGTTAGGGAAAAAGGGGGGAAATTTTGAGGGGAAGATGAAGGGGAGGAGAGAGGGGAGGAAGAGAATATGGGGGGGAGAGGGGTAAGAGGAGAGGAGAGGAGAGGGAGAGGAGGGGAGTAGAGGGGATGGAGAGGGGAAAGGAGAATGGAGAGGGAATAAGGGGGAGGAGAGGAGAGATAAGGAAAGGGGGAGGGATATGGGAAAGGGGGGAAGGAGAGATGGAAAGGGGAAAGGAAAGGGAGATGGGGAGGGATTGGGGAGAGAGGAGAGAGGGGAAATGGAGAGGGAGGGAGAGGAGATAAGAGGAGAGATGGGAGGAAAAGGGGGATATAGAGGAGGGGGGAGGGGGAGAGGAGGGGTTTAAAGGAAAAGGGGATAGAGGAGGGAAGGGGAATTTAGGGGGAGGAGAGGAAAAAGGAGAAAGTGGGAGGAGTTAGAGGAGAGGAAAAAAGGGGGGAAAACAGAGGGGAAGGGGGATGGAGAGGGGGAGGAGATTTTGGGGGGAGAGGGGGAGATGGGGGAGGGGAGAGGGGAAAGAGGGAAAGGAGAGGGAGAGATGAGGGGAAGAAAAGGGGGAGGGGAGGGAAGGGGAGGGGAGGGGAAGAGGAGAGGGGGAGGGAGGAAGGGAAAAAGGAAGGAGAGGGGGAAAGGAAAAAAAAGAGGGGGGGAGATAAAAAGAGTGGGGGGGAGGAGAAAAGGGGGGGAAGAGAGAGGGGAAAAAAGGGGGGGAGGGAAATGGGGGGAGAATGGGGGAAAGGAGAGGGAAAATAAAGGGGGGAAAAAGGAGAGGGGAAAGATGGGAGAGGGGAAGGGGAGATGGGGGGAAGAAGGGTGGGGGGGGAAAAAAAGAGGGGAAAGGAGAGGAGAGGGGAAATGTAGAGGAAGGGGGAAGGAATATGAGGAGAGAGGGGGAAGGAGAAAGGGGGAAAGGAGGGAGAGGGGATAGTGGAGAGGAGAGGGAGGAAGGAAGAGGGACGAGAGGGGAGGGGAAAGGGGGAAGAAGGGGAGGGATTAGTAAGGGGGAAAGGGGAAATAGAAGAGGGGAGGGGGATGGGGGGAAGGGGGAAAAAGGGGGGAGAGGAAGGGGAAGGGGGAAAATGGGGAGAGGGGGGAAGGAAGTAGGGGAGAGGAGAAAGAAGGACAGAAAAAAAAGAGGGGGAAAAATGAAGAAAAGGAGAAAAAAAAATGAGAAGATAATGAAATTGGGGGGGTAAGGGAAAATACCTTAGGGAAAAAAAAAGATCAGAAATAGAAAAAAAAGTGGGGCGATGAAAAAGAGGGGGCCTGGGAAAAAGGGGAAAAAAAAAAAAAAAAAGAAGGTGAGGAAATACAGAAGAGAAGAATTTACCAGTGAGGGGGGTGAAAAGATAATTTTGTCTCAGCCAGCCCCAAGGGGGAGGGGAAAGGGTCAAAAAAGACTGACCCGGGTTTCTGAGACACAGCAAAACAAAAAAGGGGCGTAAACATCTCTTTCTGCTCCTCGTCTCTCTCCCTCTATCCGCGGGGTTTTCCCTCAACCTCTGTGAACCCACCATTCTTTTTTGGCTTTGGTTTTTCCTGTAGTACCGGGAAAAACGGCTCCCGGAAAATCGGCACTCACGAACTAATTCAAAGCGCTAAAGGAGAGAGAGAGAGAGAGGGTCCCTTCCCACACTCAAAACACAAGCACTTCACTCCAGGCTCGGCCCCTGACTGGTGCCCCCCAAGGGGAAGATTCCTCAAAATTGATGCAAGATTCGAAAAATGTCACAAACGGGGAAATTTCAAGAAAATTTGCAAAAAGCAAATCCAAACACAACATTTGAAACTGTTAGTTGCATTAACTTTGAGAAGAAACAGGATCTGTGCCGGGTAAACAGGACAAGCACCAGATATCTTTGATTAGTGTGGTACAGGGGGCACACACAAAACACCACCACACACACACCCCACAACGGGGGACATCTGCAGGTCTTTTTGAAATTTTCCAGTGCCTTTTTCAAGAAACCTGCCCTAATTTAACTGACAGGGGGTGAAGTTGGAACCGTTTGAAAATATATGCCCCTTTTTGGGGGACTAACCAAAGACCAACACAAACACCCCCACACACACAAAACACCACACACACACACACACACACACACCACACCCACCACCCCCAAACACCACACACCACACACACACACCACACACCCCACACACACACACACACACAAACACAACACACCACATAAAAAAATCCCAAAAAGAATTTCAGAAACTGCACAAAATCAAAACTGTTACAATAATATGCTAATATCAAAATCATTAAAATAAATTAGACAAAAAATGTTCAATGAAATATTATTAAAATAAGATGCATTGGGATACATGTAAATATTCGCTATGATTGTAATGTGTAAATAGTTTTGTTGCCATTAGGGGTTTCCTTTTGGCGGAACCTAAGGTTAATGGGCCTTAAGGGTTAACGGCCCCAAAACTTACGCAACATCGGGGCAATCGGGCCTTTAAAAAATTATTTTTCCACAGCAACAAAAAACCTCAAATTTTAGTATTTTTTTTTTAAAAAAATTTGGAAAATTTAGGGCACACCCAAAAGAAAAGATTTGAAATTCTGTTCGTTTTAAATAAAGTGCTTGTAAAATAAAAAGCACCCTAATATTATTAAAAATTTTAAGGAAAATAAATGAAAAATTAGAATGTCTAGCCGCAAAGGGGGTTTAACAAAAAAAATGGGGGAAAAAATATTCACAATAATTAGAAAAAATTAAAAAATAATTGAAAAATCAGATTTAACTAAAGGTGGTTTTTAAAACACATCAAATTTTAATCTATTTTTTTTGGGGAGAAAGATAAATTTTTAATTAACTTATTTATCTTAGGAAGTAAGAAGAAACAGGCTTTTTTTTAATGTACTCCTAAAAGGGGGGTTTTCTTATAAGGAGTCCCCGTTCTGGTTTCGGATTGGTCATGCTAAAAAAACCTGCATCAATCATCCCCAATTTTACACCCTTTGTTAAAAACTTTTGAATGATTTTTAGACTTTGGGAAATTTTCTTAGATAAATGCCCCCCCTTTTTTTGGGGAAACCTTGGTTGATTTGGGGCGGGGGCAAATGATTTTTCGGACAAATAAGATAGTGAATGGGACAAAAAAAACAGAAGGGAGTTTTTAAAAGTTGTTTGGAAGAATCATAATTTTTTGCGAGAGGATTCACTACGCTAAATAAACCCCCTTTTGGAGGAAAAGCATCTTTTAACAAATCAAAAGCCCATTACTAATCTTCAACATGTTTGTCTTAAACATTTTTTTTTGGATTGATCTTTTTTTTAAAGTTTATAGGGAAAAAAAGTTTTGGGACAAAAAAAAGCCTATATTTACGGATGCAATTTGTCGTACACTCAAAAACAAAATTCAAGGTGTCAAGGCGGAATAGTTGGGGTATAAAGCAATGTGATCCAAGTTGCCGGTACGCTTTCTCCAATGGTAAAACCACAAACCCTCAATTTTCCCCAAAAAATAAGACCATGGGCGTCCCAATTCGATAATACCCGCCCAAAAAATTTTCGAAAAAAAATTAGTAGTCCCAAATGGTATTTTGAAATGAGTGTTCCAAAGAACCCGGAGTATACCCGTACCAAACGTAAATTTTGCCCACAACCCATCGCGTTTGGGAGGGGATTCGTTAGAACTACAAAACAAACACAATGAAAAGTGCTAAAAAAACTACAAAAAAGGAGGACCGCGAGCCGGGGAAATTTGTGAGGTTTAGAAAAAGGGATTTCGTGATTTTTTCATATAACCTGACGAAAAGGTTTATTCAACGTTGCCCACATTTTATTCATCTGCAGCGCTTGGAATTTTTGTAAAGAACCGGTAGTTTCCCCATTAAATTTTAAAAATTCATTTTAAAAACAAATTGCAAAACAAGAGGAATTCTCCGCATGAAAGCCCCCGAGGCAAACAACTCTTACTTTTGGGAAGGGAGGATTTTAAGTGACAAGAGATTGACGGGGCAGTTTACGGTGACAGGTGCACACAAGAGGGGGCCTTTTAAAGATGAAAAAGTAACTCCAAACTTCCCTACCTTTTGCTACACATCAATTTTTTCACAAAAAGAGTGATATTTTTGGGGTTTGAAAAGAGGCGAAAATTGGGAAACGCAGACATCTGTGTTTCTAGAACCCCAGAAGATTTTGATTATGGTTCATGTGTTTTAAAAAGGGGTTGGAGAAAAACCTGCAGGACACTGGCTCTCCATTCCACAAGTGTCTCGTTCATTCGGAAACGTGAGATATCTTTTTGTGTAATAAGCAAAAGCTACAAAACAACAGTGTTTTCCTGCTAAATGGAAGCTCGAGGTAATTACACCTGTTGTTCCAAGCACATTGCAAATGCCGTTCAATATTCATGAGGGAGAGGTTCTTAAAAGGATTTGTAGTGTGTACTCCACCGCTTTAATCAGGGGCAGTGATTCAGAGAAAAAAGAGTTTATCTGTTTTTTTTTGTTGCGGGTGCTTATTCAGCCCTATTTGCTTTTTTAAGCCACCAAACAAAATATGTTTTATAGAAAAGGAAGAAATGTTATAAAAGCTGAGGGTTATTCTGAAATACAAAAAAATATTTTACATAAAAAATATTAAAAAAGACCAAAATCCAGGTTTTGCCGATTAAGGAAAAGATTTCTGCTAAATTGATTATAAACAAAGGCGGGAAAAACAATTTACCCGTTACCAGGAGATATTTACGATTTACACACCCTTTACTTTACATTTAAATATTTTAGTGTTGGGTTGCCCAGTAGATAGTCTCAAGTAGAATTGATTGTATAAAGTTTTGGCAAAAAATTTCATTAAAATAAAGATTGGGGCTAAAAAAAAAAGATGTGCTGAATTAGGTCTTCTTTGAAACACATACAAACCTAAAAAAAAAAAACCCCCATGAACAGACACCGGGTATTTTTTACCAAAGGGGAAAAAAAAGGGAAAAGGGAAAAAAGCCCCCCCCCCACTTTCCAGCCCAATTTTAACAAGGAAAGGGGGGGAAAACCCCAAAGGGAAACCTGTAACGCGGGGATTCCCCCTTTTGGGAAAGCCGTTAGGAAGCTCCAAAAAAGGGCCATTTGCCCCAATCGGGGTTTTCCCCCTTCCTTTCCCCCGGGGCCCAAACTGAATTTTTTTTTTTAAAAAAAAAAAAAAGAAAAAAAAAAAAAAAAAAAAAAAAAAAAAAGAAAAAAAAAAAAAAAAAAAAAAAAAGACCCCAAAAAAAAAAAAAAAAAAAAAAAAAAAAAAAAAAAAGGGGAAAAAAAAAAAAAAAGGGGAAAAAAAAAAAAAGGGTTTTTTTTAAAAAAAAAAAAAAAAAAAAAAAAAAGGTTTTTTTTTAAAAAAAAGGGAAAGGGAAAAAAAAGAAAAAAAAGGGACCCCCCCCAAAAAAAAAAAAAAAAAAAAAAAAAAAAAGAAAAAAAATTTTTAAAAAAAAAAAAGGGAAAAAAAAAAAAACAAGAAAAAAAAAAAAAAAAAAAAAATTTAAAAAAAAAAAAAAAAAAAAAAAAAAAAAAAGAAAAAAAAGGGGGGGTAAAAAAAAAAAAAAAAAAAAAAAAAAAAAAAAAAAAAAAAAAAAAAAAAAAAAAAAAAAAAACCCCCCCCAAAAAAAAAAAAAAAAAAAAAAAAAAAAAAAAAAAAAAAAAAAAAAAAAAAAAAAAAAAAAAAAAAAAAAAAAAAAAAAAAAAAAAAAACAACAAAAAAAAAATTTTTAATTTAAAGGGGGGGGAAAAAAGTTTTAAAAAAGGGGGGAAAGTTTTATTCCCTTTTTAATTTTCCCCCTTAAAAGGGTAAAATCTCATTTAAAAAAAAAAAATCCCAAGGGGGAATTGGGGATGTTTTAAAAAAATTTAATATCTTACAGTTTTTTAAAAAAAAATTTTTTTTGGGGGCACTCAGAAAGGGCTTTAATTTTTTTAGTTTTTTTTGGGGCCCCCCCGCGGCACTGACTTTTAAAAAAAGAAATATTTAAAAGTTTGAGAAAAAACTGTTTTCGATTTATAAAGCCCAACCCCCTTTTGGGGCCAAAAAGGGGGGGGGTAATTTCCCAAATTAAAATTTGCGGGTTTTTCCCTTAACAAAAACCCCAGAAATAATTTTCAAATTTCCCTTAACCCCCCCAATGCTTGGGAGATGTTTTTAAAAATTTTTTTTTAAAAATTTGGCCAAAACCCAAAACCAAAAAACCAACAACCCCCCAAAAAAAAAAAAAAAAAAAAAAAAAACTTTTAAAAAAAAAAAAAAACCCCAAAAAAAAAAAAAAATAAAATAATGGTTTTTAAGAAAGCGAAAATAATTGGGGATAAAATTTCCAAGTTTAAAATTTGAAGCTTTTTAAAAAAATTCAAAAATTGCCCAACACAATTTTAAGTGCCCCTTTTAAATTTTGTGGAAAACGATTAAAACCCCTAAATTTTAAATTTTCCCTTTTTAAAAATTGGCCCCAAAAGTTGGGTTGAAGTTGGCCCTTTGGGGGTTTTATTTTTGGGGGTTAAAAAAAGGCCCCAAATTTTTATTAAAAATCCCCGGGTTTTTCGAGCATTAACATTAATAAATTTTTTTAAAAAAACATTACTTTTTAGTGAATTTCCAAATTTTTTTTTGTCACCTGAAACAAAAAAAAAAAATTTTATTTTCCCAAAAAAAATGTTTTTTTTTTTTATTTTTGGTTTTTTTTTACCCCGGGGGTTGTGAAATCTTTTTTTGGCCCCCTATACCAACCAAAAAAACATTTAATGAAAAAAACAAAAATTTTTAAAAAAAAAATTCCCCCAAAGGGGTTTTAAAGGACATTTTAATTGGGCCCCAAAATTCCCAAAATTAAACCCCAAAAAAGGGAACTTCCATATTTAAAATTTTTTAGGGGAAAAAATCCAAAAAAATGCCTTTTAACCTTTAAAAAAAATTTTGGGGTTCAAACCTTTTTTAGTAAACAATTTAACTGGGGGTTTAAAACTTAATTATTTAGAAACCCCTCAGGGCAAAAGGCCCTTTTGTGTCCCGCTGGGAAAATTTTCGTTTTAAAAAATTTTTTTTTTAAAAACCCCGGGAATTTTAAAAAAAAATTTTTTTTTCCCAATAATTTTTTAAAAAGGGGGCCAAAAACTTTTTTTTTTTTTGGGGGGGGGGGGGGGGGGGGGGGGGGGTTTTTTTTCCCCCCCCACCGGGTTTTGGAGGAAAAAATTCTTAGGGAAATGGGTTTAAAAAAAAAAAAAAGGTTTTTAATTTTTTTTTGCCAAAAAGACCCACACCAATTCCAAAAAAGGGGAGTTTGGGGGGGGAAAACGAAAATAAATTTCCGTTATTTTGGGGCAAAACTTTTTTTGAATTTTGATGCAAAAAGTCCTTTAAATTTTTCCTTTTAAGGAAGGACAAAAATTTTGTTTTGGGGGGATTTCCCAAAAAATTATTTAGCCCCTAAGGATTAAAAATTCTTATTTTTAAAAAAAATTACTTTTTTTTAATTTTCTGGGGGCCCCAAAAAAATTTTTTTTTAAAATTTTTTCAAAAATTTTTTTGTTTTTATTACAATTTAAAATAAAAATTTGGAAAAGGGCCGGAATTTTTTAAAATAAAACCCCAATTGGGGGGTTTTTTTTAAAAAAAAGGGAAATTAAAAAAAAAAATTTTTATCTTTATAAAAATGATGTTTTTTTGAAGGGGCGGGGTTTTTTTTTAATAAAATTTTTTAAAATTTTTCATTTTATTTTTTTTTTGGGTTTTTTTGTTATTATAAAACAATTTTTTCTAGTGCTGGAAAAAAAAAAGTTAATTTTTTGGGTTTTTAAAAAAGGGGGAAAAAATTTTGGAAAAAAACAAATCGGCAGATTTTTTTAATTTTTTTAAAAGCATTCGAATTCCAAAATTTCCCAAATTTTTTTTAAATTCCTATCAATAAAAGCATGTTTTGAGAAAAAAAAAGCCCGGGGGGGAAAAAAAAAAACCCAAAAAAAAAATTTTAAAAAAAAAAAAAAAAAACCAAAAACCCCCAAAAAAAGGGAAAAAAAAAACCCCGTTTTA
>JAZAVI010001633.1:0-23886 GCA_036326025.1 Chrosomus eos
AACGCCCTTTCCAGGTCTTGGTTGGCTCTCTCAGTTTGGCCATTGCTCTGGGGATGGAACCCTGAGGACAGACTAACCGTCGCACCCAGTAATCTACAAAACTCTCGCCAAAATTTGGACACAAACTGGGGTCCCCTGTCGGAGACCACGTCCACCGGGAGGCCATGTAACCGAAAGACGTGATCTACGACCGTCAACGCTGTCTCCTTAGCTGAGGGTAATTTGGGTAAGGGAATAAAGTGAGCCGCCTTCGAGAACCGGTCCACCACGGTCAAAACGACTGTGTTACCCTGGGAGGGTGGGAGGGCGGTAATAAAATCTAGCGCGATGTGGGACCAGGGTCTCGAAGGAACTGGCAGCGGTTGGAGTAACCCATCTGGGGGTCGATTAGAAGTCTTACCAGTGGCACAAACTGAGCAAGCCAAGACAAAGCTGTGGACGTCACGAGCCATAAGTGGCCACCAAAATCGTTGCTTAACCAAGAAGCCGGTTCGATTGACTCCTGGATGACAAGCCACGTTGGAGCAATGACCCCACTGAATGACGTCGGACCGTAATCCCTCCGGCACAAATAAACGATTCGGTGGGCAACCGGGCGGAGGCGTTACCCCTTCTAAGGCCGACTTGACCTTCGATTCGACCTCCCATGTGAGTGTGGAAACAAATATGGTTTCAGGTAAAATGCACTCGGGAGTAGACGGGCGTTCGGAAGGCTCAAAAATACGAGATAATGAATCGGGTTTGATGTTTTTAGAACCCGGGCGGTACGAGAGAGAAAAGTCAAAACGGCCGAAAAAAAGTGCCCACCGAGCCTGCCTGGAGTTCAGTCTTTTAGCCGTTCTAATGTATTCTAGATTCTTATGATCAGTCCAGACGATAAAAGGTACCCCCGACCCTTCTAACCAGTGACGCCACTCCTCCAACGCTACTTTGACTGCCAACAACTCCCTGTTACCGATGTCGTAATTACGTTCGGCCAGGGACAAGCGATGAGACAAAAACGCGCAGGGATGCATCTTGTCGTCTGTAGGAGAGCGTTGGGATAGCACTGCACCTACCCCCACCTCTGACGCATCGACCTCCACCACGAACTGACGTGAAGAATCAGGGGCAATAAGGATGGGGGCTGAAACAAAGCGGCCTTTCAGTTTGGCAAACACAGCTTCCGCTGTGTCTGTCCACCTGAACGCAGTTCTGGGGGAGGTCAAGGCAGTCAGAGGCGCGGCTAGTTGGCTGAAATTCCGAATAAAACGCCGGTAGAAATTGGCGAAGCCCAGAAACCTCTGTAGGGCCTTACGGGAATCTGGGCTTGGCCACTCGACCACAGCCTTAACCTTTTCAGGATCCATACGCACTCCTTCAGACGAAATGATGTGCCCTAGGAAAGGAACAGACTGTGCATGAAATTCGCATTTCTCCGCCTTGACAAAAAGCCCATTCTCTAGCAACCTCTGAAGCACTCGTCGGACGTGCTGCACATGTTCCTGGAGAGAAGATGAAAAAATCAATATGTCATCCAGGTAAACATATATGAACTGATCTATCATATCTCGCAACACGTCATTGACGAGTGCCTGGAAGACCGCAGGGGAGTTGGACAGCCCGAACGGCATAACCAAATATTCAAAGTGCCCCCTGGGGGTGTTAAACGCAGTCTTCCACTCATCCCCCTCCCTAATGCGAACCAAATGATAAGCGTTACGTAAGTCCAATTTCGTGAAGACGGAAGCTCCCTGCAACCTCTCGAAGGCTGAAGACATCAACGGCAAAGGATAAGTATTCTTTACCGTGATGTTGTTCAACCCCCGGTAATCGATACAAGGTCGCAGAGAACCATCCTTCTTCCCCACAAAAAAGAACCCCGCCCCCGCTGGAGAAGAGGAAGGGCGAATGAACTTGGTTGCTAGAGAATCAGAAATATATTTCTCCATGGCCTCCCTCTCCGGAACAGACAGTGAGTATAACTTGCCCTTAGGCGGAGACTTACCTGGCAGTAAATCTATGGCACAGTCATAGGGACGATGCGGAGGAAGAGAAGCAGCACGAGACTTACTAAACACTTCCTTCAGGTCCAGGTACTCCCTGGGCACGTTAGACAAATCCCCCGCTTCCTCCTGAAACACAAAAACAGGAACAGACGAACAAGCAGACACAAGACAGGACTTATGACATTCCTTGCTCCACTCCAGCACAGTTCTTTGCTGCCAGTCTATTCGGGGATTGTGGTGGATGAGCCAGGGGTGTCCAAGAACAAGAGGTGCGAGGGGTGAATCCAGTATGTAAAAAAAAAATAGTCTCAGTGTGGTTGCCAGATGTGATGAGGGTGATGTCTTCAGTCGTGAATGAAATAGTGGGAAGTTCTTGACCATTAAGTGCATGTACTGCAATCCTGTGAGTAAGGGGCTTGAGGGGAATCTGAAACTTGAGTGCAAATGATTTGTCCATGAAATTACCTTCCGCCCCGTCCAAAAGTGCTCTACAGTCGTGCTGGTGGACTGACCATCTTAGTCTTACCGGGAGGAGGGTAGATGTGGATGAGGTCTTCTTGGCGGAGATCCCACCCGATAGTAGCCTCATACTTACTATCGGGCTTGACCTTTTACCGGGCAGTTGTATGCGAAATGTCCCGTGCCACCGCAGTAGAGGCAAAGGCCCTGGGACCTCCGCCTTTCCCTCTCCTCCCGGGAAAGCCGAGCTCGCCCCACCTGCATGGGTTCGTGATCGTAGACGGGACTGACCGCGTCCCTGCCGCTGGACCATGGACCCTCGGCTCCTTCTGGTGTGCGGGTGACCGTCCCTCTTCGCCCGACTCGTGAGAGTCGAGCGTCCCACCCGCAGTGCTAACTCGATCAGCCCATTTAAAGATGTGGGGAGGTCCAGGGCGTAGATCTCCCTCTGGACGCGGTCAGCCAACCCATGCAGGAACATGTCCCACTGCGCCTCCTCATTCCATTGGCATTCGGCCGCCAGGGTCCGGAACTCGATGGAAAAATCCGCGACCGACCTCTCTCCCTGATGCAGGTCGGCCAAAACCCTGGCGGCCTCTCTCCCCGCGACGGCGCGATCGAAGACTCGTCGGATCTCGGTGGAGAGTGCGAGGAACGAGGCGCAGCATGGGTCTTGGTTTTCCCCACACCGCCGTTCCCCATAGCGCCGCCTTTCCCGTCAGGAGAGTCAGGACGAACGCTACCTTTGCCTGTTCAGTCTGAAAAGTTCTGGGTTGCAGAGCAAAATGCATCGAGCATCGTGTCAGGAAAGCTCTGCAGTACTTTGAGTCCCCGGAATAAGCCTCCGGAGCCGGTAGGCGGGGCTCAGTCTGATGCTGGACCTCTGGTGGTGTGGGGGGAACGGCTGGTGCGGGTGGCGCAGTGGGAGCTCGTAGTTGTTGGATCTGTTGGGTGAGCTCGGACACCTGCGCCACCAAAGATTGTACCGCACGACCCGTGTCATTCAAATTCCTCTCCTGGGAATCCATTCTTCTTATGCTGTGCCGAATGAACTCCTCCAACGAAGACGATGGCATACTCGCTGCTTCCATGGCTTGGTCAGATCGTTCTGTCATGGCGGGTCACAGAACACTGGAAGCAATAGCAAGTAAACTCAGTTTATTGTCAGGATAGAGACAAACAATGACACGGGCGTGGAACGATGACGCAGGGACTACGATGGTCAGTGGTGAAGACAGGAACCGTGAAGTGGTGAACACTGACGACGGAATCCACACCACCCAGACGATAATCCACAGACGATGACGAACCCACGACGAAACACGAACACCGGACGGGCGGGAAGACAAGACTGGAACAACGACACAGGAGACATCAAACAACGATCTGACAAAGAGGACAAAAACCGGTGAGTATAAATAGGGTGAGGAAATGGACTGCAGCTGGCGGTGATAATGATGATCAGCTGGAGCGGATCAGGTAATGTCACAACACTCACGCCCACTACGCACGTGCATTCACACGACAACATAAACACGAGACAAGAAGGAACCAGAGAATAGTATACCGTGACACTAGTGTCCTCATAGACCAGGATTCTGTCAAACTTACACAACACACTGAGATTCTCCAGTCAAGTCAAACATCAGGAACATGTTCTTATGATGTCCTTATGATGAATAAAACCGGTGTAAAGCTACACACAACCTGACATACTAAAATTAAAACACATGTAATGTGATGCATAAAAGCCGTGAACATTACCTTGGGTAACATTTAAATATTGATTTGAAAACTTTAACTATTTTGTAATCTTGTATATTATCTCAAATCAATATTTCATGTGGAAATATGTATTGATAGCTAGCTGTGTATCGGGACCCTGATTCCTATCCATGTTTATTTTGTATTAATTACTGGCTGGCTGACTGTACATTATCCCTTATTCCATATATTATGATTTTTTAGGTGAAGTGTTTCTGTATGTAACTCTGTATTTCTTATTCTCAGATGAGCCATTAGACCCAGTTGTCCTCAGGCAGTGATGATTGTGCTGACGAAGTGAGTGAGAGTTGTGCTGGACGAGAATTAGCAAACGAAGTAGAGATCTGTGAGATCTAGTGTTCACATATTTACACCAGTGTTTCATGTCTACTTTTATGTTTTGTAGACTCAGTGAGATTGAACGCTCCACTCTCGAAATTAACATTGTCCACGGCAGAAGTCAAGAAGGTACAGAAGTACAGAAGGTATTGTTTTTTCTTTTTGGAAATCAAATTAGGGATGCACCGATATAAACATTTAGGCCGAGTTCGATAACTGATCATTCTTTATATTTGAAAGCCAATAACTGATATATTGGCCGATGAATCTAAATCCAAAATTTTATATACTTTGAAAGCCTAATTACAAAAAAACAAAACACTGTATACTGTATATGTTTGATTTATGTGGAAGTGTTTGGGACATTGGCTTTAAATGATGAAACATATACAGTACAGTAGCCTAGTTTGAACCAGTGTAAGATTCCTTAATTTTAAAATTAATTTTGCATTCATATATCCAACTTTCTTTATAAAAAAAACGGCAACACTTAACAATAAGGTTTCATCTTGTTAGTATTAGTTAACATTAACTAACAATGAATGAGCAATACTTCTACAGGATTTATTATATTTATTATATCTTACTTAAAGTTAATCTCAACATTGTCCAAGACATTTTAGGATCCAGTGTTATATCTGTTAATTTAATGTGAACTAACATATATTTTATTAACACACATCAACTAAAGTTTTTCTCTCTGTTAGTTCATGTTAGTTAATGCAATAAAATATGTATTGTGAAGTTTTACCACAACATCTATTGCCTTACAAATAATAATAATAATAAATAAAATAAAATAAAAATGCAAACAAGTTCTTGGAAAACATTTCTCAAAATGCATATGCCGTGAACAGATAAAATGAAATGGCCTCCGCACAGACAATAAGGGAATGATTTTACTCAAACCATATTGTTAATGAAAATGATACAAGAACAATTAAAGTACTAGTTTTGAATAATAATAACGTATCAGTGTTTTTTAAACATATTAAACTTTTTAATACTACAGTAATATTAAACATCTTTAATATTTCTGTTTTAAAATAACGTGTTTGAGCTGTGCACGCTAAAGAGCTGAAGGAACACCCATAAACTGAAGCTTTGTTAGATGGTTTTAGCTCAATGGAACACAAATATTATATTATAAATTAGATATTTATACAAAATAAAAACAATATTTAGGGCCCGAGCACCGATGGTGTGAGGACCCTCTTGGAATTGCTCTCCGTTTAATCAACTTATACTTGCACAAAATCATGCACAGATTAACTTGAGCTAAGTTGCATTGCGAATCTCCTGTTGTGGATGCGTTCTCCCATGACAACACGCTGAAACACAGCAACTAAACCTGAAGAATTCACAAGTTTTTAATGCAATAATTTACTCATTATAATGTTATTTATATATGACAGTCCCAATCATAGTTATTAATGTTCTGCATTGAAGCTAATGATCATCACTGGTACAATGAAGTGTGTTCTGCATTGCTGTTTGAGCGCTCGTGCTAAAGCAGACGATCTAGGCCTACAGTGAAGCGCTTTAATGCAGTGTTCATTAACTCAGCCAAATGATTCCTATATGAGATAAATCAGATATATATCACAAAATAAAATAAAAATATTACAACTTAAAAATTCCACAAAATGCTGTGAATGCACAATGCACTCTCCCTGTAACCACGCTGATTTCACAGATTTGTGATTCAAACAGTTCTAAACCATCATGGTGAACAGCGCACATCTGAATAGGGCCGGGTACCGAGTTCGGTACTTTTTAGGTACCGACCGAATTGCCTCGGTACTACCGAGTATCGAAACATGTCTTGTTTTTCGGTACCAAATTTCGGTACCTAAGTGGTTAATCTCTTCAACGTCAGTGAAACAATAAACATGCAGCATGATTGGCGGTGGCGGAAAACCTTTTTACAGTCTATGCGGAAAACACTAGTGTACGCGGCTGCCCAGAGACGTAGCTCGTCGCACGTGAGGCTGTAGTGTGTGTGTGCTTCACAGTCTATGGTGTGTGCGTGTAAGCGTCCCAACCCAGATAGATAGAATATGTGGAAATTATCCAAAGTGTACCTATGTGCCAGACTCGATGCCAGAAGCACGCGATGCAATATTTTCGACAAGATAATTGCTGCCAAGACCGGCAACACGATAAATCTGATAAACGCACAGACACTTGAGAGTAGAAAGTTTATCCATTTTCGACTGCAAGAACTGGAGCGCGTCACAAATGAAACCGAAACTCAACATATAGGATACTTGCCTCATAGAGATGAGAAAAAGGCCTATAGACGGTTAAAATATGTCTACTTTTAAACAAAACAATTAGAAATAAGTAGTTATTTCCATATCCATATAGGCGCGCGCGTTCACTACTGCAGGAATGACGAGTCAGCATCGCCATATAATCATATTTGCTGCCAGCACACTTTATTAAACACTTGTTCATTAATAAACAATTAAAATATATCCTTGCTGTTGTTTCCCGACACATCCATAATCATTAGGCTACTGTTGCCAGTGCTTTGCGGCAAGCTTGTGTGCTGAGCGCGAGGCATAAATCCCGCCCCCAGTAGCCTATATTTAATATAATTCACATTTATTTGTATAGCATTTTTCACAATACATATCGTTTCAAAGCTGCTTTGCAGAAAATGCATGTTTATAAATTACAATTTAGAGTGATCTGTTATCAGAGGTGACAGTGAAATGCATTTCAATTAATTTTCATTCAGTTTCATTGTTAAACAATGCATTAAGATGAGGCAGAAACAATGAGCTCATTGAAGTAAAGAATACATGTTGTTAAATGATTAGGAAACATAGAAACATTTAGCATTGGTGCTTTTTTACATACTCAAAATATGAGTGTGAAAAAGTCAACAAACTGAAAAATAACATGAAAATTTAGGTAATATTATATATAAAACTGGTTACATAAAATTGGTATCGAAAAAGGTATCGTTCAGGAACCGGTATCGAAGTCAAGGTATCGGTATCGGTATTGAACATTTTGTTACGATACCCAGCCCTACATCTGAAGCTGAAGGACATAATCCATTATTCATCACTGTCAATATATCGGCCTAATTTTCTTATCGGGTTGACAACGATAACCTAAAAAATGAGCATTTATTTTCCAATACCGATATGGTGTCTGATATATCATGCATCCCTGATTGGTTATGACCATATATTTATGGGTTTTAACTATATACATGATTACAACTTATGTCCCCTGTTTTAAATCTGAAGTCACTATTCATCTCATTAATTTGATCACTATTAATACTGAGTGGTTTGAAATGTACCATCATACCTGAATTTGTTTTTGCATCATCAGCCTTCTTTTGCTCAAGTATATCATTGATAATGTGAAATTGTTTTAATTTGATGTTTATTGACAGTGATCGGTGAGTGTTGATGGAGTCAAGTATCTGTAATGCTTCATTTGGATAATCTCTGAATCCTTTTTTTCTGTAGTAGAGTGTTTATTTGTTCTTTCTTTACCTTGCTTTCAGATGAGCCCTGAGAAGGACCAAACATCATTGGAGGATCAAGACTGTGTTGAGATGGTAAAAAAGAGCATTGCATCATGTTAGAAAATGCTAGTCTAGTAAGAACTTTATCATCTTTGGACCTGTTTACACCTGATCATTTCATTGTCAAAACAATTCCATTTACACTTGGCCACATAAATGTGTCTTCTCAAAACGGATATAAATCCGATCTTCAATTCCCACGCTATATCAGATTTAACGGTGTTCACGTCATCGAAAGCTACCGCTATGAGCAGCATTTTATGTATCATCAGCTAATTTTAAGATCAATAGGAGAGAGAGTAGCATCAGCACTGGTAAAATCATTTATTCTCACTACTTTCAATTATGATGACTGTGTGTTGAGCGTCTGCGACTTACTTTAATTTTCAATTGGTATTTTGCGCATCAGTGGCTGAAGAGATACTCAGCTACTCGTCTGCAGTGATGCATTTTGCAGAAGCGCTGTCATATCTCATATAACATCAACGTCATATAGCCTAAACCACGCTCTCACCTATTTATTATTTGGCATTTTTGGGAGGAGTGAAATTTATACAGTGTTACCATTAATTATCTTTACTCTAGTGACCCACCACAGTCTAATCTGTCCCACCACAGTTTGATCCAAATATTTTTATGTCTCATAATAACATAAATTGTCATTGTGTTTTGCGCCATTGCTTTGGCAAAGCATCTCTCAAACAAACTCAAATCAAAAGCACAACATGGCTTAGTACCCTTATCAAATCGCAAAAGACGATAATTAAGTAAGTCTTTAGTCTGTTGTGCTGCGTGTTTCAAACTGAAGAGCACACTTCACTCGCTCGATCAGCTCATGATCTGGCTTGTTCCACGCCTCGTTTCACTGGGAATGAATGCAGTGAACTCCATCTCTGCATGTGTCTTGAGTTTAACAGGCGTTTGGGGACGCAACCAGCACCAGTTGCACTATTTTCACATTCCCATTATATACATTATACATATATATATATACAGTTTTGTAATACGATTCATTTATAAACCTGTTTTCACTGAAACTGCAGGTTTCTGCCAGTATAACAGCTTAAGCGAAGAAATTAAGAAAGTATTATAACCTCCTATTGTAAAACAATATGCTCATTATAAAATATTAATTTTTCATTGACAGTATTATTAGTATATTACTGTCTTAGCGAATAATATTAGTGAAGTATTATAGTTGTTATTAATATTATTATTATTATTAAACAGCGTAATTTGTCAAGTTTCATAAATGACTTTTAAATACAGGTTAAACCGAAGATGTTCTTGTTTTAAATGTCTCTTTTTCTTTAAGATGAGATCAATGTGACGGATTCTGATGCCAGTGATGAAAGCGGTTCTGAAGGTGATGTTCCTGCTGGAACTGCAGGCGTCTCCACTAATGCTGGTATGTGTCAACTAATTCTGGGCACACACCAAAAGATTGTCAAGATCTTATAAGATTTTCAAAATGTGATAGACCACAAACATGAGGACAAAAAATCCTAGATTTCACCGTTTTGCTCCTATAGTGTGTGGTGTGCCGTGATGTGACAAAGACAGCACACCTCGCGCAAACAGATTTTCTACTGTGAAAACAGGAAATCTCGCGAGACTTCAGAATAAGCATGGCGGATGATATGCAGGAAGAAATTGCGATGATAGTGTTTGGAAAGGTTTTACACGGCATATAATAACATTCATGCTGTTGCCACAAATCAACAGGCTGATTCTCCATCTCTGGGGTTCACATCAATTTCACTTTGTGCTGCGCCATGACTGTGTTTTTTTATGCTTCGTCTTCCATCATCTCGCTTTCTGATTGAATATTGTTTAGTTTCACGTGATAATCTTCCAGAGCGTGTGTGCGTTTGTCCTTGGGGTTCCCCCCACACATCAGGATTTCTGATCGTAAATTTTCATCATGTTGAATATTTACGATTCGCGATCGGGGCGGCTCTAACGATCAGGTTCGGACAGTCTTAACACACCTCACACCAAGGGAAAATCTGAAAAGATAATCTGTAGAAACATCAAGATAATCGGGACACAGCTAGGATTGTCGGAAGGGTGAAATCGGCCAAAAATCAGCCCTATTATCTTTTGGTGTGTTCCCAGTATAACAAGTTTATACTTTATAAGTTTATTTGTGTTTATGAACATGTTTATTATTTTTTTAACCCAATATATATTGTAGTGCAATTTTACGTTAGTATTTTCATCAAAGAAAAATGGTTTTAAAGAAGAACTCCGGCGCAAAATGAACCTTTGGTCTAATTACACATTGTTACCTAGTCAACCGTTATCTGAGATTTGTTTTCATGATTATCAATGTAAATAGTTTTATCTCTAAAAACAGTTTAGCCTATAACGCTAGTATAACGCTAGTATATAGGGCATAGAGTAATGACAAATAAAAATCGCTAGTTAATACTAAGGGTGTCACGATTTCGATTTTAAATCGAAATCGATCGAAATTAAGTCACAATCTCGATCATCGAATTCAAAAATGGAATCGTCGATGCTGCCACGCCCCCATGTCACGTCCAGTCGGTTTGCAAAGCGGAAAAAAAACAGGTGTGTTGAAGTGCTGCGAGTCCTCTAGAGCCAGTCAAAATATAGCATGGCAACTGCAGATGCAGGAGACCCATCGACAGGACTTCTGACCTCCTCTTTCACCGAAGTCGCTGGTGTGTGGGACAGTGGGAGTATTTGTGATTTCCAGTGAGTTATGTTGACAATGTTCACATTCGAAGTTCGCGCTTCAAAAAAGCCAGTTTGCAAGCTCTGCTACTGTATGTGCGTCAGTGCGTGTACCATATTCTTCCACTTTTTAAATTAAAACTTTAAATTGACAAAAACAGCAGACTCAGAACAGTATAACTATTTATACAATAAATCTAGCATGTCACAAATAACTTGATTCTCCACCTCCACGAATGAGACGAGTGGCGTTCATTTCCCCACCGAGTCTATTTCTGCTGCACGCGCGGAGTTAAAGTGACAGCGCACAGTTCGTGGTCAAAATAAACATGACATGAAAATGTTGTAATTTCATCATAAATGCATTTAATTAAATTCTACATTAAATACTAATATTTTTCACAGTCATGTTTGTACTTTAAGACCGAGGTAAAGCAAGAAAAACATAGATGTATCTGTTAACCTGTGTTTGTTTGGTTGTGAACTTGAATGTCATCTTCTGTGAATAAGACTGCAGTTACAAAAGAGAAACTACATGGCAGGTTATTTTGCTTAAGTTTCCAATTGACTGAAGATGTAAGTTATTGTAACATTATTTAGTTAATAAATGTTTTAAATTTGACAATGTAGTGGGGTACTGTCAGGGTTGGGTGCAGGTTGCTGAAGACGAGGACACGGGAGCTTCCAACATCCAAAGGGGTGGGAGGGTGGGCGCCCTGGAGGCTGATGAGGGCATGGTGCAGGTCCCGGAAGCCTCCAGGGCGGAGCAGGCTGTGGGCGTGGCCACGACGGTGCAGGCTGTGGGCGTGGCCAGGGCGGAGCAGGCTGTGGGCGTGGCCACGACGGTGCAGGCTGTGGGCGTGGTACGGTGGCCGAGAGGTGCAAAACAAATCACTATTATAAAAACAAAATAACAAGTCAGAAAACACAATAACAAGTCAGAAAACACAATAACAATTCAGAAAACACAATAACAATTCAGAAAACACAATAACAATTCAGAAAACACAATAACAAATCAGAAAACAATAACAAATCTGAAAACACAATAACAATTCAGAAAACACAATAACAATTCAGAAAACACAATAACAAATCAGAAAACACAATAACAAATCAGAAAACACAATAACAAATCAGAAAACACAATAACAATTCAGAAAACACAATAACAATTCAGAAAACACAATAACAAATCAGAAAACACAATAACAAATCAGAAAACACAATAACAATTCAGAAAACACAATAACAATTCAGAAAACACAATAACAATTCAGAAAACACAATAACAAATCAGAAAACACAATAACAATTCAGAAAACACAACGACATTTCAAAGAAAACGGAAAAGGTAGGTACATTTTGAGAATGGCAATCTTGTCGCTGATTGGACGAGACACCTGTCAATCAAGCTTTACAGGAAGTAAGTAATTTGTGATCAAAATGGAACACACACATTAAACATTACTTTGAAGAAGGACAATCATATGCCGTGATTGCGGACATTCAAATGAGCTTGTGGTCAAATGGCTTAAGTTTATCGCACCCATCAACATGCCAACGATAGTTCGGTCCCATGGAGTGATATGCAGACATCCCAAGTCTCCCGGAAGTTCCCCGCAAATTGATAGCGGCTCCCTGATGCCCGCAAATTAGTTAAAAACTCGGAGCTCTAGAGCTCGCGAGCTCCAAACCGTGTAGCGCACGGCAGAGAGGTAGAGACAGAGAGCAAGAGACCTTGCTTGTGTGTGCAAATGTGCGTGTGTGCCTCACGAAGCATGCAAATATTTTTTAGTAATCTTGTAGATAGTTTTAATATCGTGGTATTTCGCCAGCATGTCCACATCACGGCATATGAATGTCCTTCTTCAAAGTAATGTTTAATGTGTTCCATTTTCGCATTTAGCAAAACAAAGTTGATCACAAATTTATTAATTCCTGTAAAGCTTGATTGACAGGTGTCTCGTCCAATCAGCGACAAGTTTGCCATTCTCAAAATGTACCTACCTTTTCCGTTTTCTTTGAAATGTCGTTGTGTTTTCTGAATTGTTATTGTGTTTTCTGATTTGTTATTGTGTTTTCTGATTTGTTATTGTGTTTTCTGAATTGTTATTGTGTTTTCTGAATTGTTATTGTGTTTTCTGATTTATTATTGTGTTTTCTGAATTGTTATTGTGTTTTCTGAATTGTTATTGTGTTTTCGGAATTGTTATTGTGTTTTCTGACTTGTTATTTTGTTTTCTGAATTGTTATTGTGTTTTCGGAATTGTTATTGTGTTTTCTGACTTGTTATTTTGTTTTTATAATTGTGATTTGTTTTGCACCTCTCGGCCACCGTAGCGTGGCCACGACGGTGCACCCCCCTGAAGGGTCTTCACCGCCGTGGCCACCTGAAGGGTCTTCACCGCCGTGGCCACGCCCACAGCCTGCACCGCCGTGGCCACGCCCACAGCCTGCACCGTCGTGGCCACGGCGGTGCAGGCTGTGGGCGTGGCCACGGCGGTGAAGACCCTTCAGGTGGCCACGGCGGTGAAGACCCTTCAGGTCGCCACGGCGGTGAAGACCCTTCGGGTGGCCACGGCGGTGAAGACCCTTCGGGTGGCCACGGCGGTGAAGACCCTTCGGGTGGCCACGGCGGTGAAGACCCTTCTGGTGACCATGGCGGTGCAGGCTCTTCAGGTGGCCACGGCGGTGAGGACCCTTCGGGCGGCCGTGGTGGTGAAGACCCTTCGGGCAGCCGTGGTGGTGAAGACCCTTCGGGTGGCCATGGCGGTGTTATTTTTTCAGGCCTCCAAGGATCTTTGGCCGGCCACGGCGAAGGCGTATAGCGCCCCCCCCAAATTTTCTTGGGGAGGACAGGCTCAGGATCGGGAACTGACTTAACATCAACGGGCGCTGGGTCAACGGGGTCTGGGTCAACGGGCTCTGGGTCTGGGTCAACGGGCTCTGGCGTTGGGTCAACGGGCTCTGGCGCTGGGTCAACGGGCTCTGGCTCTGGCGCTGGGTCAACGGGCTCTGGCTCTGGCGCTGGGTCAACGGGCTCTGGCTCTGGCGCTGGGTCAACGGGCTCTGGCGCTGGCGCTGGGTCAACGGGCTCTGGCGCTGGCGCTGGGTCAACGGGCTCTGGCGCTGGCGCTGGGTCAACGGGCTCTGGCGCTGGCGCTGGGTCAACGGGCTCTGGCGCTGGGTCAACGGGCTCTGGCGCTGGGTCAACGGGCTCTGGCGCTGGGTCAACGGGCTCTGGCTCTGGCGCTGGGTCAACGGGCTCTGGCGCTGGGTCAACGGGCTCTGGCTCTGGCGCATCATGGGACTCGGAACTGGACGGGGCCAGCACATCATGGGACTCGGAACTGGACGGGGCCAGCACATCAAGGGACTCGGAACTGGACGGAACCAGCATTTCAGGGAGCTTGGGGCTGGGCTCAGGCTCTGACGGGCAGGCGACGGGCTCAGGCTCTGGCGGGCAGGCGACGGGCTCAGGCTCTGGCGGGCAGGCGACGGGCTCAGGCTCTGGCGGGCAAGCGACGGGCTCAGGCTCTGGTTGGATGTGGCTGACGTGAACCCCAGCCTCGGCAGCCATCCTTTGGGCTAACCGCACTGATATCAGCGGGGGATCAGTCAAACTGGATATCAGCCGGGGAAGTCCAGGGACAGATCTGGTGGCAGGGCTGATGCGGTGTGCAGACTCTGGCGGGCAGACGATGGGCTCTGGCGTTAGCGTGCAGGTGATGGGCTCAGGCGTTGGCGTGCAGGTGATGGGCTCAGGCGTTGGCGTGCAGGTGATGGGCTCAGGCGTTGGCGGGCTTGGAGCTGGCTGGAGTGGTAGATCTTCTACAAGGTACTCGGATCCACACGACCACAGCGTGTGATCCACGAACTCCAGGAAGGATAGATGGAGGTCCCCTACCAGAAATATCTGGACTCGCGGGTCCTTCAGACCACCCCAGAAACTCCGTTTTAGTTCCTCTTCATCTTGAGTCACATCATAATACAACTGCATATAAAGTCCCGCATATTCCTCAAGTGAGCGTCACCTTGAAAGAGGATTGGGGTGTGAATTGGGTTCACCTCCTTGTCTTTCCTCCTTCGGCCCATTTTTCGCTTTTTTAATGGTCGATCGTTCTGTCAGGGTTGGGTGCAGGTTGCTGAAGACGAGGACACGGGAGCTTCAATATAATAGTTTTAATGAACAAAATGAAACTTCCAAAATCAAAACAAGAACAAAACTCCAGGAATTCAGGGTTAACACACAACCATACATAGACGACGATCGACAAACACTGAGGGAAAACACAGGGTTTAAATACACTGAACCAAACAAGATAATTAACTGAAAACAGGTGCAGAAAATTGGACACAAACGAGGAGCGGGAAAACTTAACAGGACTAAACCAAAAACCACAAAGACAGGGGGAAACAAGATCTCAAAACATAACTAAATACATCAAAACGTGACAGGTACATTGCGAACGAAGGTCATATATTTGAAAAGTCTAGTATAAAAATGGCATAGCAAACTGTGCTTAAAAAAAAAAAGTAAAAATTGAGAATCGAATCGAACCGTGACCTTAGAATCGAATATGTAATCGAATCGAGGATTTGGAGAATCGTGACACGCCTAGTTAATACCACTAACAAGGCTCAAAATAGCCCAACACTAACACGGTAGCATAATCAGGGTCCCTATATACAAACCAAAGCATTGAGAACGTTGTAAGTGTACAGACAGTTTAATAAGAAGATATTTTATGAAGACAGTCGACTTCGCAAAAACAGGCAGGAGCCATCTTTGGAAAACAGTCTCGAGCAATCAAATCATGAATGCCGAGCCACCTTATTACAACTTCTGGCTCGTTCACATCTCACCAGCGCACTTGGCTCGGCGTTCGTGGTTCGACTGCTCGAGAATGTTTTCACTGTTTTATTTAAGCCAGTTATATACACCGAACAAAATTATAAACGCAACACTTTTGTTTTTACCCCCATTTTTCATGAGCTGTACTCAAAGACCTAAGACTATTTCTATGTCCACAAAAGGGCTATTTCTCTCAAATATTGTTCACAAATCTGTCTAAATATGTGTTAGTGAGCATTTCTCCTTTGCCGAGATCCTCATCCACCTCACAGGTGTGGCATATCAAGATGCTGATTAGACAGCATTATTATTGCACAGGTGTGCCTTAGGCTGGCCACTATAAAAAGCCACTCTAAAATGGGCAGTTTTATCACACGGCACAATGCCACAGATGTCGCAAGTTTTGAGGGAGCGTGCAACTGGCATGCTGACTGCAGTAATGTCCACCAGAGCTGTTGCCCGTGAATTGAATGTTCATTTCTCTACCATAAGCGTCTCTCCAAAGGCGTTCATCCAGCCTGCCTCACGACCGCAGACCACGTGTAACCACACCAGCCCAGGACCTCCACATCCAGCATCTTCACCTCCAAGATCGTCTGAGACCAGCCACCCGGACAGCTGCTGCAACAATCGGTTTGCAGGTCCAAAGAGTTCCTGCACAAACTGTCAGAAACCGTCTCAGGGAAGCTCATCTGCATGCTCATCGTCCTCATCGGGTCTCGACCTGACTAAAGTTCATCATCATAACCGACTTGAGTTGGCAAATGCTCACATTCGATGACGTCTGGCGCTTTGGAGAGGTGTTCTCTTCACGGATGAATGCTGGTTTTCCCTGTACAGGGCAGATGGCAGACAGCGTGTGTGGCGTCGTGTGGGTGAGTGGTTTGCTGATGTCAGCGTTGTGTATGGAGTGGCCCATGGTGGCGGTGGGGTTATGGTATGGGCAGGCGTATGTTATGGACAACGAACACAGGTGCATTTTATTGATGGCATTTTGAATGCACAGAGATACCGTGACGAGATCCTGAGGCCCATTGTTGTGCCATTCATCAACGACCATCACCTCATGTTGCAGCATGATAATGCACGGCCCCATGTTGGAGGATCTGTACACAATTCCTGGAAGCTGAAAACAGTTCTTGCATGGCCAGCATACGCTGGACATGTCATCCATTGAGCATGTTTGGTATGCTCTGGATCGGCGTATACGACAGCGTGTTCCAAGTCCTGCCAATATCCAGTAGCTTCGCACAGCCATTGAAGAGGAGTGGACCAACATTCCATAGGCCACAATCAACATCCTGATCAACTTTATGCGAAGGAGATGTGTTGCACTGCAGGAGGCAAATGGTGGTCACACCAGATACTGTGGATGGATTATCTTGGCAAAGGAGAAGTGCTCACTTACACAATTTGACAGATTTGTGAACAATATTTGAGAGAAATTTTGTGTACATAGAAAAACTCAGCTCATGAAAAATGGGGGCAAAAACAAAAGTGTTGCGTTTAATTTTGTTCAGTCTGTGTGTGTGTATATATATATATATATATATAATTAGGGATGCACCGATATGAACATTTTGGCCGATACCGATAATTCTTTACATTTGAAAGCCGATAACCGATATATTGGCCGATAAATCTAAATTACATTTTTTATATACTTTGATAGCCTGTATGCATAAACAAAAGGCTCACAATTAAAAGCCTTGTCAAACATTTTTAACATAAATCAAACATATACTACAGTATAGCCTAGTTTGAACCTGTGTAAGATTCCTTAACTTTTAAAATTAATTTTACACTGGGCAACTTCCTTTATTAAAAAATGGTAACACTTTATAATAAGGTTTAATTTTGTTAGCATTAGTTAGCATGAATGAACCAACAGTTTTATAAGACATTTTTAACAAAGTTTTGTCAATGCACTGTGAACTAACATGAACACAAACATTTGATTAACAATTAAGGCTATTGCTCTCTGTTACTTAATGCATTAACAAATGAGACCTTATTGTTGTTATCAAAAAATATATTGCCTAAATATTGCAAACAAGTCATTAGATAGGCTAACATTGGGCTGCATATAAAGAAACAAAATGCATGTGCCTCGGATCAATAAAATGGAATCGCCTCAGCACGGACAATAAGGAAATTATTTTAATAATCAAACCATATCATTGATGAAATAAATACGAGAACAAAATAATGTTAGTTATTAATTATAATACAATGTTTTTGAAAAAAAATGTAACAATTTTAATATTACAGTACCCTAATAGTAAACATCTTTAATAGCATTACTGTTTCAAATGACATTGCTGTGTGATCTGCGCGCGCTGAAGCTGAAGAGAACGAGCGTGGAACTGAATCGCTTTGCTAGAAGGTTAATCAACTCGATGGTTGCTGAAGAATGCAAACCCAAAGAATTTACAAATTTATTACAATGGTGAATATAATTATATGACAGTGCAAATCAAAGCTATTAATGTTTTGCATTGTTTTTAATCTGCGCGAGCTGAAGCTGAAGAACGAGCACCGGGAAACTGAAGAATATTCTAGGTTGTTAAATCCACAAAACGCACGATATGTGAGATTAATCAGATATTTATATTACATCAGCTTTATATTACGACTTATCTGCACAAAAGGACGTGAATGCACAATCGAACTTGTGCTGGTCATAATGTGTATAGCTAATCCCTGTTCTGGACGCGCTATTCCACAACAACGCGCTGACGGCAACTAAACCCAGAGAATTCACAACGTTTTATAACAATAGTGTTCTAATTATAATGGCATGTATGACAGTCCCAATTATAGTTATAAATGTGCATTGCTGTTTGAGCTGCGCACGCTAAAGATAAAGATGATCACTGGTACAATGAAGCGCGCGTCGTTCATTAACCCAACCTAACACATCCTATATTAGATTAATCAGATATATAGGCCTATATACACAAAATAAACATATTACAACTTACAATGGCACAGAATGCTGCGAATGCTCAAGAGAACTTGACTGTGCTGGTCATGAAGGCTTGACCACAGACGCGCTCTTTCTACCACAACGCGCTCGTCGCGCTGAAACTCTGGCGAACAAGAATTCACAACATTCTTTTGCAGGTGTGTTCCTATTATAATGTTATGAAGCCTATGTGACAGATTTGTGCTGCACATGTTGCACTGAACTGTATCTTCCTTTTCGAAGTGAATCCAATCATTCAGAATCATCATGGCGAACAGCGGGTCGTCTCTCAACTGAAGTAAATAATCGATTATTTATCGGCTTTGAAATATCAGCCCAATTTTCTTATCTGATCAATAACGATAACATCAAAAAAGACCATTTATCGGCCGATATCAATATGTGGTCGATATATCGTGCATCCCTATATATAATGCTATAGTGTGTCAGTAGGTAATATCAGATTACATTTCTAAACATTCCTTTTGCCATTGATTGTAATAATCAGTTATCAATAATCAGATATTTGCACTTATATAGTGCAACTTTTCTAGAAGAACATTAATGGAATCGGTTTTGCACCAACATTGTAATTCTGTCCGATACCAATAAGTTGATCATGTTCATGTTGGTCACAAACTTTAAAAAGGAGATGTTTAACACAACATTTAATCTCCAGAATAATATTTTGAATGTCATCTGAAATGTAATTTTAAGATATCAGATGTATAACCAGTTTTAATTTCTAGATACAGGTTTGAGTTACATCTAAGTTTCTGATCATATATAACTGGTTTCTTCCAGGTTTTCAGAAGATGCCCATCGAGGAAACCACTGAAGTGTCTCAAGGTACCTGAGGTTTAAATCAGAATATGACCATCATTGTAAGTACATGAGCTCTCATTAGCTACGTTTCATGGACACCTTTTGGTTAAATCGGAATGAAATCAATCCGATTGATGAATCCGAACACGGTGTTTACATGGACGATAAGTAAAGTGATCGGGTTGATGTGCGTGTTTATATGTCACAAGATTCAAATCGGAATAGATTTTTCGACGTGCACACACTGCACAAATATACTG
The DNA here is from genome assembly GCA_036326025.1 of Chrosomus eos. Taxonomy (NCBI): domain Eukaryota; kingdom Metazoa; phylum Chordata; class Actinopteri; order Cypriniformes; family Leuciscidae; genus Chrosomus; species Chrosomus eos. Next base: position 19,718 of record JAZAVI010001633.1, read on the forward strand.
CCGCTGTTCGCGCATAACTATTCTCCTCTATTGGTGCTTTAGTTTTTTTAAACAGCAGACTTAATATTTATCCATCTCTGGTTATAATTTGGAGACAATGGCCATCATTTATCAAAAGTGCGTACACCAAATTTCCACCGTACACCCAAAACCACGGTGACTTTGAGATTTATCAATATGGACGTTGGCGTACGTGCCGCTCAAATCCTACGCCAGCTCAGGAGGTGGTGTACATGTACACACGTTTTGAGTTAGTGCGGAAATGCGCAGAAAAAAAATTCCTAACACCACAAAACGCACTGACAAACTAAAACATATGATATATTATGACCCACTGTAAAAAAACAACAACATAGTAATTATAAACTTCAGTGTTTATTTTTGTGCAACATGGACTTCAATGTTTAATTTGTGTGACTTTACAAAAGCATTTGATTTGTAGGCATATGTATTCCTTCCTGACGTTTCAGGGTTAGGTGCGCACGGACTGGGTTCAGTAATGAAAGGCTTTCAATGACCAGAAAATAATTCAGAATGACAAAATAATAAAAATGACATTCTTCTTCTTTTAAATAATAATAACGACATTCTTCTTCTAAATAACAATAGGCTAAGCGTCATTAATAATAAAAATCATAATAATGAGAAGAATATTACAAATTGTCATGCAATTATTAATGTGAATGAATGGTACTCCACATCACATCATCATCACTATTGTACACCCCAATACATGTGACGTGATACGAAATTAAATGCTAATTGTTTCAAAACACGTGCTGTAAAATAATGCATTGTGATAGGTCAGCGTCGGAGAAGTTTCTCTTCTTTGCCGTCTTCCGTGTGTCCATGGCGTAAAATGAGGGTGTGGGGGAAGCGGAGACTTGAATATATAGGGGCGTGTTATTCTAATGACGATTGCGTACACCTGGATTTCAAAGGTACGCACCGCTTCATGCATCAGATGGTGAAAGGAGTGTAAGCATAATCTTACGCCAACTTATACGCCCGTTTCTATGCAAGAATGATAAATGAGGGCCATTGAGCATGTGAACCGTTTTGCCATGCTGCATTTATCACAGTAAAACCCCGCGCCCATAGCCAGTCGGATCAAGCTCAATCAGATCGATTAAGCTGTTTTCATGAAGGCTTTGCAGTCCGATTGAGCTGTCAATCCCATTATAAGGGTCCATGTAAACGCAGCTATAGTTAGAGCTTACTAAAGCGTATGACCAGAGAATGAGAGTGAGGAAGAAATTGAAAACCTTACGGAAAGGACAAAAAGTGTGCTGGTCAAATGCTGAAGTTACAGCTGTAATGTAACATTTTAAGGCACATATAACCAAAGGAAAACTGGCCTCACTGACTGAATGCTAGCAGTGTAAGACCACTGAACATCCTTTCCGTGGGTTTACAATTTCTGCCTCACTCTCATTCTCTGTACAGAAGAATACGTACTTTAGTAAGCTCTAAACACATCAGAGCTCATGTACTTACAATGATGGTTGTATTGACACGATACCTGTTCTAGAGCTGATGTACAGCCCAAACTAACTTTGTTGAATAATTTTCCTGTTATCTCTGTAAATCTGCTTTGAAACTTAACAATTCTGTTGACATTTTCTGGAAATAACAGAATTGTATTTTTAGGTAAACCGTCGCTTGTAATTTTGTTTCTCTACATGTTGCAGCATTTATTGCATGTTGAGTGAGTTAATTTTGTACATTTCAAAGCCTGTTTAAAGACATCTTTAAAATGTGCCTGTTTCCAAGGGCTGTTTTGTCAATCTTCCGAAGTTTTGAATGGTTCTTCTGCTTGCCATTTCAATATGTCAAAACAGTAATGATGCTGTATGCTTTCTGAAAGTTTTATTGACCATGTTTTTAAGTTTGTAGATGTCACTTTCACCTTAAAATGGCATGACATGATGGTACAACTGAAAAAACTCAATGTTTATGATGATATTATTGAAGTCATAATTAAAGTACTTCTAAAACACTTCTGTCCCTGTAATGTAAGTTATTTTGTGTATTGTATTGGAGATCCGGTACTCTTTAATCACCTTAGTCTTGGTAATCCACCATATCGTCAGGTTTGTGTATGTGTGTGGGCATGTACCATTAAACACACTTGTCCTTATAATGTTGGATTGTGCAGTTGTGTATTGTATTGGAGATCCGGTACTCTTTAATCACATTAGTCTTGGTAATCCACCATATAGTCAGGTTTGTGTATGTGTGTGGCCATGTACCATTAAACACACTTGTCCTTATAATGTTGGATTGTGCAGTTGTGTATTGTATTGGAGATCCGGTACTCTTTAATCACATTAGTCTTGGTAATCCACCATATAGTCAGGTTTGTGTATGTGTGTGGGCATGTACCATTAAACACACTTGTCCTTATAATGTTGGATTGTGCAGTTGTGTATTGTATTGGAGATCCGGTACTCTTTAATCACATTAGTCTTGGTAATCCACCATATCGTCAGGTTTGTGTATGTGTGTGGCCATGTACCATTAAACACACTTGTCCTTATAATGTTGGATTGTGCAGTTGTGTATTGTATTGGAGATCCGGTACTCTTTAATCACATTAGTCTTGGTAATCCACCATATCGTCAGGTTTGTGTATGTGTGTGGCCATGTACCATTAAACACACTTGTCCTTATAATGTTGGATTGTGCAGTTGTGTATTGTATTGGAGATCCGGTACTCTTAAATCACATTAGTTTGGTAATCCACCATATCGTCAGGTTTGTGTATGTGTGTGGCATGTACCATTAAACACACTTGTCCTTATAATGTTGGATTGTGCAGTTGTGTATTGTATTGGAGATCCAGTACTCTTAAATCACATTAGTTTGGTAATCCACCATATCGTCAGGTTTGTGTATGTGTGTGGGCATGTACCATTAAACACACTTGTCCTTATAATGTTGGATTGTGCAGTTGTGTATTGTATTGGAGATCCGGTACTCTCATCTCGGTAATCACATTAGTCTTGGTAATCCACCATGTTGTCACGTTTGTGTGTTTTGTGTGGTAATGTGCCTGTAAAACACATGGGTCCCTGTAATCCACTGAAATGACATATTTTGTGTATTGTAAAATGAGTGTCCTCATAATCCGGTTGGGCCCCAAAAATCACAATTATGTCATAGGCGGGAACATTTTAGGATGGGCGGGAATGTCCTTGTATACCACCAAAATATATTTTCTGTTCTGTTGTGTGTATAGAACATTTGAAGTCAGATTTGTGATCTGCAGATTAAAACAAAATTTTTTTATAGTTTTATCATCACTGTATGGCATTGGGAAAGGTGTGTCCCCATATACCACCACCAAACTTGTGTGACCTTCTATACCACAAAAACAATGGTGTGGTGGTGTGTGTGTGTGTGTGTGTGTGTGTGTGTGTGTGTGTGTGTGTGTGTGTGTTTGTTTATGTGGTTTACGAGGACATTTGACCTGAATACGCACCAGCACTATGGGGACATTTGGGTTTATGAGGACATGGGCCATGTCCTCATAAATCCGACAGTGTATATGTCATTTACTATGTTCCAGAAGGTCCCTCACAAATTTTGGCGCCATGTCTTTATATACCACAAAAACCTGAAATTTTACCATACACAGTGTAACCCTGATTTCGCGAGTGTCGCCCCTGTAGCCAGGTCCTGGTATTACACCTGCGTCATCCAAAATTTGCATTTTTCACACAAGTGTATGCTTTGAGGCCTGTGATTGGACAGATCGATAGCAGTTGGCGGGAAATCGCGAAAACAAAATGGCCCCGATGGGCGGAGCTTCATTCAGCAGCACTGCTTGCTTGACTGCATTACTGCATACACGTGAGTTAATATTAGAGGTGTGCGATACCGCTAGATTTGGTATCGATCCGATACCAAGTAAATACAGGGCCAGTATCGCCGATACCGATACCGATATCGATACTTTTTAATAATTAAGGTGGATGCGTCTTCAACCTAAATCTAAATTAATTTTCATGACTTTTAATTTTTTTGTGATTTGCATTTTGGATTATTAATCAGTTAAAATCAGTACTACAAAAGCTTTTGTTCAGAAACAACTTTTGGTTACTTCTGTTCTATTTAAATAAACAAAGTTACAAAATGATTACTTCACAAATAAAATAAAAATATAA
>JAZAVI010001634.1:0-11513 GCA_036326025.1 Chrosomus eos
TGTGCTGCGTACCGTCTCGATCAGGCTCCTGTAGTCCTTCTTCAGAACCTCCGTCTGCTGCAGCCTGATGTCATTCGTCCCCGCGTGCAGCACGACAGCTCCGACGCGCTCGTCACCGTTCAGGATCTCGGGAACCTGCGCAGCGACATCAAGAACACGAGCACCAGGAAAGCAGTGAGTGCGCACCTTACCTTTACCCGAGGTAGCACGGACATGGCGGACCATGGAAGTGCCGATGATCACGGCGTCGTCGCGTTCCGACTCGCGAAGAGGGGAGAAGCGGTTCCGGGTGGAGATCTCGAAGACCGGGAGGGGCGGAGAGGTTCTTGCTCTGGTCCTGGCTCGTGTCGTGACCCAGGGTGCAGGAGTGATTGAAGGCAGAGATGATCGCGTCCTCCTGGGCAGAGAAACGCACGGAGTAGACGAAGTCGGAGTCAAAGTCACAAAGTTACTAACCACTGACTTGTGAGCATCGGCGCGTGATGTTTCAAGCGCTGATCGCCGATCTCGCAGCTCGGCTTGCTTCTCCAGCAGAACACGAATCTGCTTCTCCACCGACTCCAGCTCCAATCGTACCGAAATCAGCTCGAATGTGTCCTCACTTGCACTCAGAGGTAACGTTAGACACACATCCGATATGTTCGCCATTATAACAGATGAACAGTAAATTAGTAGTGATACTACCAATATCACTACTATTTTAGGACTGAAATGATGGATATAACCCGTATCCTTTCAGAGAAACGGGTGTAAGATGAGACGACGCTCGATAGGCGTGAGGCCACGCCTGAAATGCTAGCGGGCTAAAGGCTAGTAGCCGAGATTCGGAAAGTTGGATCTAAGTAGCGAAATCAAAGCAATCCGATTGTTTTTTATAAGGAATAGTATCGAGGATAAGTTCACATGATATAAAAATAGAAAGTGTCTGTTTATAATTGAGTGGTAAAGAAGAAAATCAAGGATTAATGAATCAATTCGACGGAGCTCCAAACACAAACACAGACCGTACGCGCATGCGCAGAAAGACCAGTTAGTGACCAGTTGGTAAATAAAGTGAACTTTGATTTCATGTTTTAGGAAATAAACTGACAGCAAAAGGAAGGTCCATAATTGTTTTATTCCAGCAGATGAATAAACAAAGACCATCTTCAGCATCAGAGAAACAGTCTTCATCTCCGTCATCCTCACACACACACACACACACACACACACACAGATGATGCCATGAGATATATGCTAGGCTAAATGAATGCACAGAATCCAGTCCGAGTAACAGTAAGGCAGATTCACAGCACTAGAACACGAGATGAGCTACGCTTTCATCGGTGCATCACTCGGATCCGGCTCGCGTTGTCATGGTGACACACCCTTCTGTCGCGCAAACAAACAAGTGTTTCTCTGCTGTTGTCATGGTGACACACCCTTCTGTCGCGCAAACAAACAAGCGTTTCTCTGCTGTTGTCATGGTGACACCCTTCTGTCGCGCAAACAAACAAGCGTTTTTTTCTGCTGTTGTCATGGTGACACACCCTTCTGTCGTACAAACAAACAAGCGTTTCTCTGCTGTTGTCATGGTGACACACCCTTCTGTCGCGCAAACAAACAAGTGTTTCTCTGCTGTTGTCATGGTGACACACCCTTCTGTCGTACAAACAAACAAGCGTTTCTCTGCTGTTGTCATGGTGACACCCTTCTGTCACGCAAACAAACAAGTGTTTCTCAGCTGTTGTCACGGTGACACACCATTCTGTCGGGCAAACAAACAAGTGTTTCTCTGCTGTTGTCATGGTGACACCCTTCTGTCGCGCAAACAAACAAGTGTTTCTCTGCTGACACGCCCCTACTGCTGATTGGCTCGCTCCTACCCCATTATGAGTGGACACACCCCTACTGCTGATTGCTCGCTCCTCCCCATTATGAGTGGACACACCCCTACCGCTGATTGGCTCGCTCCCCCCCATTATGAGTGGACACACCCCTACAGCTGATTTCTCACTCCTCCCCCATTATGAGTGGACACACTCCTACAGCTGATTGGCTCACTCCTCCCCCATTATGAGTGGACACACCCTACTGCTGATTGGCTTGCTCCTCCTCCATTATGAGTGGACACGCCCCCTACAGCTGATTGGCTCGCTCCTCCCTCATTATGAGTGGAAACACCCCTACTGCTGATTGGCTCGCTCCTCCATGATGAGTGGAACACGCCCTTACTGCTGATTGGCTCACTCCTCCCCATTATGAGTGGACACGCCCTACTGCTGATTGGCTTTCTCCTCCCCCATCATGAGTGGACACACCCCCTACTGCTAATTGGCTTTCTCCTCCCCCATCATGAGTGGACACACCCCTACTGCTGATTGGCTCACTCCTCCCCCATTATGAGTGGACACGCCCCCTACAGCTGATTGGCTCGCTCCTCCCTCATTATGAGTGGAAACACCCCTACTGCTGATTGGCTCGCTCCTCCATGATGAGTGGACACGCCCTTACTGCTGATTGGCTCACTCCTCCCCCATTATGAGTGGACACGCCCCTACTGCTGATTGGCTTTCTCCTCCCCCATCATGAGTGGACACACCCGCTACTGCTGATTGGCTCTCTCCTCCCCCATCATGAGTGGACACACCCCTACAGGTTTTAGATCACTTCATAGTACTGAAACAGCTTTGCTCAAAGTAACCAATGATCTTCTGCTTACATTAGACTCAGGTGATAATGCCATTCTGATATTACTGGATCTTAGCGCCTTTGACACCGTTGACCACAACATCCTTCTTACTCGTCTTAATCAGCAGGTGGGCATTAGGGAGACCGCATTACTTTGGTTCCGTTCCTATCTCAAAGATAGGACTTTCTCTGTATCTTTTGGCAAGTTCTCCTCATCCTCTGCTTCTGTTTCATACGAGGTCCCCCAGGGCTCCATCTTGGGTCCTTTGCTTTTTAGTCTGTATATGCTCCCACTGGGTGATATCATAAGAAAGCATAACATCTCTTTTCACCTTTATGCGGATGACTCACAGCTGTACTTGCCTTTAAAATCTAGGGATTCCATACAGTCTCTTCTGGTCTGTCTCAAAGACATCAAAACTTGGATGGCTAACAACTTTCTCCAGCTAAATAGTGACAAGACAGAAGTAATTATGTTTGGTTCTCCCAAGGCAAGATGCACTGTGGTGCAAGATTTAGGTCACCTCTCTCAATTTATCAAACCTCATGTTAGTAACTTGGGTCCATTCTCGACTTAGAACTCTCCCTTGACAAACAGATTAGATCTGTTGTCAAACATAGTTTCTACCAGCTTAGAATGATTTCCCGCCTGAAGTCATTCCTGTCTTTTAACGATCTTGAGAAAGTTATCCATGCCTTTATTACATCACGGCTGGATTATTGTAATTCCCTCTACTTTGGCCTTCCACAATCATCACTTAGACGTTTGCAGTTGGTACAAAACGCACAGCGCGTCTTTTAACTGGCACTAGGAGGCGTGAGCACATCACCCACATTCTGGCCTTCTTGCATTGGCTCCCAGTTTCTTTCAGGATTCAGTTTAAAGTTTTATTGTTTGTTTTTAAGGCACTAAATGAGCTCGCCACAACCTATATCGCCGACCTTGTACAGCCGTATTCAGCTCAAAAGTCACTGAGATCCTCAAACAAAGTGCTCCTACTTGTACCGCGCTCACGGCTTAAACAGAGGGGTGACAGAGCTTTTTCAGTTGCTGCTCCACATTTGTGGAACCAGCTCCCCCAGGATATTAGATCTGCACCCTCCATCGCTGTATTTAAATCAAGGTTAAAAACTCACTTTTATTCTATGGCCTTTATTGGTCTTTAACCCGGCACTCTTGTTTGTTTTTTGTTTTTCTGCATTGTGTGCCATGACATTGAAGGATTCTTCTTTTTTCATGTTTTATATAATTATGACTTGATTTTTGTGTTTTTATTTTTTGTCTTCTTAGTTATTCATTGTACAGCATTTTGGTCAGCTTTGCGCTGTGTGTAAACGTGCTCTATAAATAAAAATGACTTACTACAGCTGATTGGCTTTCTCCTCCCCCATCATGAGTGGACACGCCCCTACTGCTGATTGGCTTTCTCCTCCCCCATCATGAGTGGACACGCCCCTACTGCTGATTGGCTTTCTCCTCCCCCATCATGAGTGGACACAGCCCTACCGCTGATTTGCTTTCTCCTCCCCCATTATGAGTGGACACACCCCTACCGCTGATTGGCTTTATCCTCCCCCATTATGAGTGGACACACCCCTACCGCTGATTGGCTTTCTCCTCTCCCATCATGAGTGGACACACCCCTACAGCTGATTGGCTTTCTCCTCCCCCATCATGAGTGGACACGCCCCTACTGCTGATTGGCTTTCTCCTCCCCCATCATGAGTGGACACGCCCCTACTGCTGATTGGCTTTCTCCTCCCCCATCATGAGTGGACACAGCCCTACCGCTGATTTGCTTTCTCCTCCCCCATTATGAGTGGACACACCCCTACCGCTGATTGCTTTATCCTCCCCCATTATGAGTGGACACACCCCTACCGCTGATTGGCTTTATCCTCCCCCATTATGAGTGGACACACCCCTACCGCTGATTGGCTTTCTCCTCTCCCATCATGAGTGGACACACCCCTACAGCTGATTGGCTTTCTCCTCCCCCATCATGAGTGGACACGCCCCTACTGCTGATTGGCTTTCTCCTCCCCCATCATGTGTGGACACACCCCCTACAGCTGATTGGCTCACTCCGAGTCCTCCCCCATTATGAGTGGACACACACCTACCGCTGATTGGCTCACTCCTCCCCCATTATGAGTGGACACGCCCCTACAGCTGATTGGCTCACTCCGAGTCCTCCCCCATTATGAGTGGACACGCCCCTACAGCTGATTGGCTCACTCCTCCCCCATTATGAGTGGACACACCCCTACTGCTGATTGGCTCGCTCCTCCCCCATTATGAGTGGACACACCCCTACAGCTGATTGGCTCACTCCTCCCCCATTATGAGTGGACACACCCCTACAGCTGATTGGCTTTCTCCTCCCCCATCATGAGTGGACACGCCCCTACTGCTGATTGGCTTTCTCCTCCCCCATCATGTGTGGACACACCCCCTACAGCTGATTGGCTCACTCCGAGTCCTCCCCCATTATGAGTGGACACACACCTACCGCTGATTGGCTCACTCCTCCCCCATTATGAGTGGACACGCCCCTACAGCTGATTGGCTCACTCCGAGTCCTCCCCCATTATGAGTGGACACGCCCCTACAGCTGATTGGCTCACTCCTCCCCCATTATGAGTGGACACACCCCTACTGCTGATTGGCTCGCTCCTCCCCCATCATGAGTGGACACACCCCTACAGCTGATTGGCTTTCTCCTCCCCCATCATGAGTGGACACGCCCCTACTGCTGATTGGCTTTCTCCTCCCCCATCATGTGTGGACACACCCCCTACAGCTGATTGGCTCACTCCGAGTCCTCCCCCATTATGAGTGGACACACACCTACCGCTGATTGGCTCACTCCTCCCCCATTATGAGTGGACACGCCCCTACAGCTGATTGGCTCACTCCGAGTCCTCCCCCATTATGAGTGGACACGCCCCTACAGCTGATTGGCTCACTCCTCCCCCATTATGAGTGGACACACCCCTACTGCTGATTGGCTCGCTCCTCCCCCATTATGAGTGGACACACCCCTACAGCTGATTGGCTCACTCCTCCCCCATTATGAGTGGACACACCCCTACAGCTGATTGGCTCACTCCTCCCCCATTATGAGTGGACACACCCCTACTGCTGATTGGCTCGCTCCTCCCCCATTATGAGTGGACACACCCCTACAGCTGATTGGCTCACTCCTCCCCCATTATGAGTGGACACACCCCTACTGCTGATTGGCTCACTCCTTCCCCATTATGAGTGGACACGCCCCCTCCTGCTGATCTTTTTTTCAGAAAACAAGACTTAATATCATAAATACACAATATTAAGTAATCTTACATCTCATGGTGATTTAAAAATGTTTCAATATTTGTACTGAAAAACAGGACAAAAACCCTGTCTGCGTATGACGTAGGAGATTTTGATGAATTCTGATTGAATGGGGTCTTTCACACAGCTCAAATTCTTGTGATCCATCGAATTATCAAGCTGAAGTCTTTGGCCATTGCATTTGCATCACTGAACATTACACTTTCTTTTAGGGGTTGGTCTGTTAAAAATAGTCTGACGTTGAAAACATCTCGAAACATCCTGTGTTTACGGCCCTGTATGATGCGAAGGCTTTATGATTTATGGCGAAGGCTTTGTGCTTTCCTGTAGCTCAAACAGTAGAGCATTGGCGCTTGCAAAGCCAAGATCATAGGTTCGATCCCCAGGGAAAGCAAGAACTGATAAGAATGTAAAAAAGGTGTCCCTTGGAATTCAATGCAAGTCGCTTTGGATAAAGGCGTCTGCCAAATGCATAAACGTAAATGTATGTCTCTAGCTTTGTGAACGTGTTCTCAGGTGAGAGCGTATTCAAGTGTGCCCTTCTCCAGGCCCTCGAGCCCGTTGCCCCAGCTCGAGGACGGCATGCTACTGTAGGGGTCCAACAGGATCCGGAAACACCTGACGATCAACAAGCCCAGGAACACCAGCAACATCCCCACAAACGCGAAGGCCGTCTTCTGCTCCAGGCTCAGGGAATAAGCCGTGATGTCTCTGCTGCTCATGGCCGCCAGACTGTGGTTATAATGAACGCTACACATGATCCCGGACGAGCCCCCTCATCCTCACGCGCCGATATTGGGGATCAACAGGGATGGATGGACGCCTGTGAAAGTAAAGTATATGTAGTGGAATCAATCAGACACAGGCTCATTTCAAAGCAGCACTATATACCTGTTTCGCTTATTTCCATGGGGCTGTTTACACCTGGCCACTTCATGCGTTTTCTCAGATCGGATAGCTATCCGATTTATCAAAACGATTACATTTACACCTGGTCACATAAATGTGTTTTTGCAAAACGGATATAAATCCGATCTTCAATTCCCGCGCTATATGCAGATTAAATGCACGTCACCAAAAGCAACAGTAATGAGCTGCATTTTATTGATCATCGGCTAATTTCAAAATCAAAGACAGCAATAAGAGAGAGCGGCAACAGTCCTGGTAAGATCATTTCGTTTCTTTACTTTTAATGAAGATGATTGTGTGTTAAGCGACTGCTACTTACTCTCACTTTGATTTGCGATAGTTTGCACGTTGGCTTGATGAGGGGATGCTCAGCTGAGTGACCCAGAAAAGTCATTAAAGACATCGTTAAAATAGTCCAAAGTGACTACAGTGGCTCAATCTTAAGTTTATCAAGTGACGAGAATACTTTTTGTGCGCAAAAAACAAACAAAAATAACGACTTTATTCAAGTATTCATTTCCTTCTCTGTCGGCCTCGAGTGAGTTCACGTAGTGTAACAGCGCAGCGAATACTTGAATAAAGTCGTTATTTTTGTTTGTTTTTTGCGCTCAAAAAGTATTCTCGTCGCTTGATAAACTTAAGATTGAGCCACTGTCGTCACTCGGACTATTTTAACGATTTCTTTAATAACTTTTCTGGGCCGGCAAGTTTCAATCCCTTAGAAGCCTATGGAGGAGTGACCCAGCTCTCAGATTTAATCACAAATATCTTCATTTGTGTTCCGAAAGAGAGAGTGTGAGTGAGTGTGTGCGTGCAAGTGTGTGAGAGAGTGAAACAGAGTGTGTGTGTGTGTGTGTGTGTGTGTGTGTGTGTGTGTGTGTGTGTGTGTGTGTGTGTGTGTGTGTGTGTGTGTGTGTGTGTGTGTGTGGGTGTGTGTGTTGTGTGTGTTGAGTGTGTGTGTGTCTGAGTGTGTGTTGGTGTGTGTGTGTTGTGTGTGTGTGTGTGTGTGTGTGTGTGTGTGTGTGGTGTGTGTGTGTGAGGTGTGTGTGTGTGAGTGTGTGTCTGAGTGTGTGTTGGTGTGTGTGTGTGTGTGTGTGTGTGTGTGTGTGTGTGTGTGTGTGTGTGTGTGTGTGTGTGTGTGTGAGAGAGAGAGAGAGACTCTAGTGCTCTATTAGTAACCAGCATTAGTGTAATCACAGCTGATATGAAGCGTCTCTCAGCAGAACACACACTTGAGGAATCAGCCGCTCGCGTCCGCAGACTCAGACGACATGTTTAACATGAGCAACACATGCAGGAGAACGACCTGTTGCTGGAGCCGCGTGACATCATCATGCAGAGAGAGAGAGAGGAGGATCAAGCTCACCTTATCTCGCCCGCATTCTGTGTGTGGTGTGTGTGTTGTGTGTGGTTCCCCTCATCCCTGCAGAGAAGTGTGTGTGAGCTCCGGCTCGAGAGAGAGACTCCCAGTCCACCTGTCTGCGCTTCCCCAGCTCTGTGTGAACACACACACACACACACACACACACACACACACACACACACACACACACACACACACACACACACACAGTCACACACACACACACACACACACACACACACACACACACACAGTCACACAGCACACTCACACACACACACACACACACACACAACACACAGTCACACACACACACACACACACACACACACACACACACACACACACACACTCACCACACACACACACAGTCACACACACACACAGTCACACACACACACACACACACACACACACACACACACACAGTCACCACACAGTCACACACACACACACACAGTCACACACACACACACACACACACATCACACACAAAAGTCACACACACACACACAACACAGACAGATCAGAAACCACATTTTAAATGTATCATATAAACACAATAGTAAACATATTATTTATATAATAAATATAAAAGTGTGAATTAAACTAAATAACAAATAAATAAAAGGCAAATTAATCTAATAATTAAATAACCAAATAAGATTAAAATAAAACAAAACATTTGATTAAAAAATATAATTAATTAATAATAATAAACTTTAAAATCTATATATAAATAATAAATTAAACTATAAAATAAAAATGATTGAAATAAAAATATGATTAAAATAATAAGGAAAATTGATCTTAATAACAATAAATAATATTAATTAAATCTAAAAATTATTAAAAGAAAAAATGTGTTTAAAAATATATAAATTCATTAATAATACACATTTAAAATATTATTAAACTAATAAATTAAAAATATCTTAATAAAATAATATTAAATAACGAAAAATATAGGCTATTAAAATAAATACAACATTCGAAAGTGAACACACATACAGTACAACTACAGTTAGTAGAAAACAGTAATAATGTAATTTAATATAAACTAAATATTTTCCAAATAATCTTTTATATTAATTGGGTTTTTAAACATGAAAAGATCTTATGATTGGGGTCGTATGAACGAGGATAATCTGTTTTTTATGTGATACGCTCTATTGGCATTATAAATCTAGTTTATTGCTCAGTGAGTCTCAATAACTTTTACATTTATTCAACGCTTTTATATGAAGTGAATTTGAAGAATACAACAAATGATTAATTCATCTTCAAGAGGCAATAAACATGAGAAGTGCTACATTTCAGACAGCGTTCAGATACAGTAGCCTACTTTTTTTTAAATCATAAATGTACTCCTTTAAACTTTAAAAGTAACACAGATTGACAATAATATATTACACGCCAGGGAGCGGGACAATAATATAGCCTACCTTTTTAAAAGATTTGGTCTTTACAGCTATATTTTAAAGAATGTTTAGAAGAATATAAAGTTTAGTTTCAGCAAAACTGATGCTGTATAAAAACACAGAAAAGATGGAAGATTTACTCTAACACTTCAGACTTTATTACAGATCTCTTTCGCCATATTAAAGTATGTGTGGGTGTGTTTATGAACTCACAGGCCTGTCCGTCATCCAGCAGACCAATCAGAGACGAGCATTGCTCCTCCTTCAACACGCAGCTCTTCATGGGCAGACTTTACCAGTGGGAAGCTTTTTATGACGGTGAGCAGATCCTTTCAGTTCAGGACATCAAATTATTATTTTTTAGATTTGATTAAAATAATTAATAAAATTGAATAATAAAATTTAAATTCTTTTAAACTTAGTTCATCAAAGATTTCTGAAAAAAAAAATTGTTTCCAAAAAAATTTATCAACATTGATAATAATCATAAATGTTTCTTGAGCATCAAATCATCATATTATACTGATTTCTGAAGGATCATGTGACACTGAAGACTGGAGTAATGATGAATGAAATTCAACATTTCTATATTTAAACTAAATTAAGGCTAAATAAATCTCTTGCAGTTTTTCCACGTTTGATGAAGGAAAAACATCCTGAATTACACACACTTGTGCCGTTAACTCTAATGATCATGTTGCAATTAAAGTTAGTCATATTTCAGAGTTAATGATTTGTGCTTCAGGAGATTTGCGGCATGTCGGATCCTGTGGAACAGCGAATGCTTTCGGTTTATGAACTTTGATTCTGCACCAGTATTTGATTCATGTTCACGTACGTTTATGGTTTGTGTGGAATGTTCTTATATCCCAAAGTTTTATGTTTTTGTGTTGATGACACAAACTAGTGTATTTTCACCAGGGAACGTTATAAACGTTATAAGTTATAAACAAACGTTCTTCCAGTAACGTTAATAAAACGTTAATTTAAAGTGATCTACCCTAAAATATCTTTCTCAAAACATTAGCACAAAATCATTATTTATACATCACACATGGAATGTTTTTCTGAAAGTTTAAAGTTGAATGTTTTCAAATGTTATGGACATAATGTTTGAAGAATTATATAAATGGAATGTTTCCATGAACATTGAGATTATAAATTATAAAAAAAGATTATAAAAAATAATAAATTTTCATAACTTCTAGGTGTTTTTGAGACTGGTTCTGGTTCACGTGTTTTTGCTGTCCTCTTGTGGCGTCTGTGTGTCATTACAAACACCGGATCCTGTTCTCATTAAAGTATTAGAGATTTAAACAACCTCGAAAACTAAATAATAAACTTTGTGTGATGAAATGTTAACTTGGCAATCTCTGAATTAGAAGCGGTGTACTGATACTCTCATGTCACGATATGATATTATTGCAATACTCCAAGACATATGATAAAAGGTTAATAAAAAATTTAACTGTTGATTAAAATGCTAAATTTGATATTACATTGTTTGTGGGTGTAAATGAATATTCTGGAAACCCAAAGCACAGGACAGTAGAGACACCAGAATAATATTTGACTAATGTTTGCACTGTCACTGACATATGAAAAAGGTTAAAGAAAAGCTTACACTTGAAATATTTACACTTGTGTATAAAATACTTGTCTAGAAACATTAGATTGAGTAAATAAAAATCATCTGACCCAGAATAACATTTTCATATTTCAATGAGATTTTAGGAATTATATATTACCCCAAAAAAACGTAGGTAGTAGTAGTACACGTAGTATGCCTACTTAGTATTTGGCGAATACA